>SNQJ01S0059169.1:40658-75952 GCA_010110895.2 Picea sitchensis | reverse complement strand
TGTAGGGAGATATTTCGTTGCATTGTTAAAATGAGAAATTTTTATGGCAATGGAAAAATATATATTAGTGACATTGCAACATTGAGAAATGTTAGTGATATTGCAACATTGGGAATTATTTGTCACAATGCGACTTTGGGAAATGTTCGTCACAATGTGACATTGACAATTTATTTTCACCTTGTGACATATAGAAATGTTCATCATAATGTGATGTTGGGAAACACTTGACAGATTATAGAATTGTATTTTACTTTTGCAACGTTGGGAAATGGGTGTCACAATGAGACATTGAAAAATGTTTGTAACAATAAGATGGTAGGAAATGTTTGTCACATTGCGATATTGTTAATTGTTCATCACAATGCAACATTTGGAAATGTTTGTCACATTATGGCGCTAGGAAATGTTCATCACAATGAGACATTGCGACATTGGAAAATGTTCGTCACAATGAAACATTGGAAAATGTTCATCACAGTGAGATGCTAGGAAATGTTCGCCACATTGAAACGTTGAGAAATGTGCATCACAATGTGACAATGAGAAATGTTCATAACATTGAGACATTGGGAAATGTTTGTCACATTTCGATGTTGTGAAATGTTAGTCAGAAAGATACATTCAGATTTTTTTTTCAGACTACGACATTGTGAAATGTTCATCACATTGCGATAGTGGGAAATTTTCATCACAAGGGAATGTTGGGAAATGTTCGTCACAATGCGATATTGGGAAATGTTCGTCACAATGCGACACTGGGAAATGTTCGTCACAATGCGACACTGGGAAATAATTAACACATTGCAACGTTGGGAAATTTTTGTCACAATATGACATTGTTAAATTCTAATTATAATGTGATGTTGGGAAAGACATGACACATTGTAGAATCATGTTTTTTTTTTTTAATGCTCGGAAATGGTCATCATAATGCGATGTCAAGAAATTTTCGTCACATTGCCACATTGGGAAATGTTCATCACAATGAAATGTCTTAAATCATATTTTACTTTGTATAATATTATTTATACTTGTCCTAAGGACATTGATATAAAATCATCTTCAACTTTGAAGATAGTGAATTATACTTGTGATAAGGACATTGATCAAAAATCATTCGATAATTGATACACATATTAAAGAAATTGATAATAAATCTACTTGATATATATGTTGTATATGATGATTTATATTTGTTATAAGAACATTGATAGGAAATCAACTTTGAATTTCCACATGCTGATTTATTTTTTTTATAAGGACATTTAACTATCACGGCATTGGGAAATGTTCGTCACAATGCAATGTCTGGAATCATGTTTTACGTTGTAGAAAATTATTTATACTTTTCTTAAGGACATTGATAGAAAATCATCTTCAACTTTGCAGATAATGAATTATATTTGTCATAAGGACATTGATAAAAGAAATGATTCAATAAATTATATACGTATTATAGACATTGATAAAAAATCTACTTGATAGATATGTTGCAGATGATGTTTTATTCTTGTTATAAATACATTTAGCTAAACTATGTATGCCTCATATAGTGTATATATTGCACCATGAAATATATTAGTTATAGTTGTGTTGCATTCTTAATGCCACATATGGATCCTATAGTTTATAGATTGCACTATAGTAAAATATATGATTCTTATGTGTCCATATATACAAAATATATTGTGTTAAGATATATATATATAGTACAGTGTGCATTTTCGTTTTGATGTATTATTTATAGTTGTGTTCCATTGCTAATGCCCGTGAACCTTTCAAAATTTCTTTTAATTATAAACATGACATTGAATTATATAAAATTTGATGATGGGATATAGAGCCCAACTAAATTTTGAAAATTGTATGTTGTCCATAATCGTAGTTGAGAAAAATAAAACAATGATTAGATTTAGTATGTATAATCAAAATAACATGAACACACATGAAAAGTAAAATATTATATAAAATATGGATAATGACCTTCCCTAATAATAATTGAAAAACCATTTTAAAAAACACAATTTTAAATTGTACTTCTTGAAAACACCTATCATTCAAAAAAGCCAATTCCAAAGGAATTGAGTCTAAATATAACTCCATTTATAGTATTATTTATCCTTTATAAAATGAATGATAAGCGTTTGAATATTTACATTTTTTATAACCAACGGTTTAACTATATTTAAATTAGTGTTTAATATATACTTAGATCAAATTTAAATTAGGGTTTAATAGATTTAAATTAGTGTTTAATCTAAAATTAAACTATTTTGAGACCCTATTTTAATGTTTAGATTTATCTATAGTTAAAACACTAATTTCAAGTATATATTAAACCTTAATTAAACTAGAGATTAACTATCGATTAAATTTAACTTAGGGTTTAACTATAAATTAAATCAAATTAAACTATAGATTAAATGTAATTTATACTATAGATTAAATGATTAAATTCAAACGATATATTTAAACCTAATTTAAATTAAATATTAAACTATAAATTCAATTTAAACTATAGATTAACTAATGATTAAATTTACTAAGAGTTTAACTATAAATTAAATTAAATTAAACTATAGATTAAATCTAATTTAAATTAGGATTTAACTATAGATTAACTATATGTTAAAACCTAGTTTAAAACTAGATTTAATTTAATTTAATTATAGATCCAATTTAAATTAGGCTTTAACTATATTAAAGTTAGAGCTTAATCTAACATTAAACCCTAATTAAACTATAAATTAAAATTAAATCTAATTTAAATTATAGATTAAACAATAATTTAAATTATAGATTAACTAAAGATTAAATTTAACTTACACTTTAACTATATTTAAATTAGTGTTTAATCTATACTTAAAGCATAGTGAAACCGTAATTTAATGTTTAGATTTATCCAAACATTAAACCCTAATTTAAAGTATTTATTAAACCTTAATTAAACAATAGATTAAATTTAACTTAATGTTTAACTATAAACTAAATTAAATTAAACTATAGCCTAAATCTAATTTAAACTATAGATTAAAGATAATTAAATTTAAACTATATATTTAAACCCTTATTTAAATTAAAAAGTAAACCCTAATTAAACTATAAATTAAATTTAACCCTAATTTAAATTATAAGTTAAACCCTAATTTTAACTATAGATTAAATTTAACCCTAATTTAAACTACAGATTATAGATTAAAACTTAGAACTCTTTGGTTTAGAAATTTTAGAGTCTAGGGTGTAGACGTTTTGTGAATTATACATGGACTTACAAAAGACTTGATTTTCAAACAATTCTTCAAGTTATTAAAGGCTCACAGTGTAATATTCGGCTCTTGCACACACCTGATTTGACTTATTATTTAAGGACACTTGTGTGCAAGTGGTCTGGTTCCTTATATGATTGATTGTTTTGCTTATGATGATGTTGTGGATATGATGATATGTTATTTGATTATATTTGTATCGACATGTGCTATTAACTGGTTTCTCCTAAGTGTGCAGGACTCTAGACTAATTAAAGTTGTTGATGGCATCAATGGACCTCCTTGGACTCAAGATTGAGTCAGGAAGGGGACTTTTTATGGTTTGAGTGTTTTTTTTATTGCATATGTGACATATGACTATTAAATTATCATGTTGGTTTTGGATCACTGACATGTTTCGTTGATTGATGCAGGATGACGATAGCTTGTTAATCAGACTCACATTTGGAGTAAACGAGTCATGCATGACAACTAGAGATATTGACGAAGAGGTGTGGCAGTAGCCCTGCCACAACCTACTGGAACTCTCGATGTGGCTTGAACTATAGGTTAACGATTACCTAGTTCGAGAGATCCACGATGTCGTGAGAGAAGACTGAGATAGTCTCTCATGAAGATTCTAAGGGGTGCACAATAAGGCAGGGTCCTTATTCCTTAGACGCTCTTAGTCTCCCACAAGGTCACGTAACGGAGTATTGAATCCAAGGGATTGACGTCTACCAAAATCAGTCAAAAGGTGAGTGGCACCCTTGGAAGACGTAGTGCGTGTTGAAGGGCATGCCACATAGATGAAACTTGAATGAATGTGAGTGGCACCCTTGGAGCACGTAATGCATCTTAAAGGGCACGTTGCGGTTTTAACATTGGTGATTCAATGAACCTAGGTTCCTAGAAAGAAATATCTTATTTGACCCGGTGAGCCTTAAGATAATTGTTGCATGAGTAAAGTTTAAAAATTATAAAATTTCCCTTAAAAACAATTTTGTTGAGCCTAGTTGATTTAAATCCTAGGTCTAAGTAGGACATGAGAACTAAAAATTAATTAAGCAACTGATAAAGGGGGATGAAGAAAATGGGGGTAAAAATTAAATTTAAAAGTTATTGGAGGATTAAATTGTTTTGGAGGAAAAATTGCTAAATTTGAACTTAGATAAAAAGGGGAAACTTAATTACAAAAGGAATGTGAAACATATGAGGGAATCTAGTCTAGAGAACTTTCCTTTTTCTAGCTCAACTAATCTTTAAAGGCGTCATTCATTAAGAGAATGTGACGGAATAAAGGGACATCAAAGAGAATTTTTAGGAATGATTTTAGGTGAATGAGGAATTTGGAAATTTATATTAAATAATTAAATGAATTTATGGTGCAACTAAGGGATCGGGTGACAAGTGCACGGGGAAGAATTTTCCTAGTAATAAATTAATAAAAATAATTTAGTGTGCGTTTTGACAACAAGTCACTAAGAAAACTCAATAAAATAAATGGTGGAGGATGAGAATGGAACACATATGGTAATCATAAGCTTACGTGGTCGATATTTTTCTTGACTATTTTTTCTTGTGGGAGTTGGGACACCCAGCTCAATTAGAGAGTGGTAGCTTGACCTTGCAAGGCGAGTTGGGAGCTAGCTTTCTTTTGTTTGTGTGTGGGGCCCCTTTTCGATTCGGTGGGGGCTCACGGAGAAGAAGAGTACCCCTAGCATTGGATGGGAGGCATCGATGAGGTCTCAGTGGTTAACAAGAAGGAGCTAGATGGAGCGCAAGCGCGGGACAACCACTTCGGCTTTTGCGCCTCTGGTCATGGTATTTATTGAGAATTGTATTTGCAAAATATTGATTGTATTCATTTTCGTTTAGAATTTCATGTCCCTGTATTGTATCTTTGACTTCATTTTGCAAGCTTTTGGATGTTGAATTTGTATAATAATGGTGAAAACGGATATTATATAGCTTTATTAACCTATCTTTAACTCCTTAGCCGCTTTATGATTAATGGAAAACTTTTCCGGTTGGAGACCCTACCCCTTCATAGTGGTTTTGTTCCTTTAAGAGAAACTGTGTTTATGATGTCCTTTCCTTATTATTTATTGGTTATTGTTGAGGTTGGGGTTATTGATTTAAAATTTTTTCTAGTTAATGGATGGATATGGATGTGAAATCTGATCTTGATTGAACTGAAACTGTTGTTTTTTTTGTGCATAAAATCTTAATTCTAGTTGGGAAAGGGTGAATTCTGGTTGTCCTTTGTCGAACACTGATATTTTCTTGTAATTGAGCAGCAATGATATCTTATAATTAAAATGTGGGGAGTGAATAAATTCGAGGATTCTTATTGCATTGATTTAATTATTTTTAATAATTAATCTGGCTCTAATTGGCAACAGTCGTGGCACACCATCTTAAACCTTTTGTGTTTTACAAAGAACCTTTGTGTTTTGCTAGTAATCCTTGGCGTTGTCCTTCAGAGTACCTTCTGCATTTGTAGGATAACTTGTCCAAGTCAGTATGTATCCTTCACCCTCTGTGTTGTTGTCTTACTTCACTAGCCCAACCAATTATTCTGTTCTCAACGTTTTGGGGAGGGACACATTCCCTGCGATTTAATCTTCTTACCCAATGAATTCCTTGAACCTTCTTCCTTTTCCCAGCGCAACTAGGGGCTTGTACGTTTTTCGTGTTGCCTCGGCCTTCACCTTCCACCCTCTGTGACTTGGGCCTTGAAGGCACCTAGTGCATTGGGGATGGGGGAAGCCTCATGCGTTGACACCATTTATCGCTGTGCATGCATCCCCAAACCCTCCACATTCATCCCAAAGGCTTTTGGATGCATTTCCAGCTGAGGGAATACGTTTTATTAGATGGGAGAATTCCATGCTTGAGTCTTTAGTCTGGTCAGTGTTGAAACTTTCTCTATTTCCGTGTCCATCGCCCTTGTGACAAAATTTGTTTACAGAGTGAATCCCAAATGCGAGTGGAGTCAACCGAACAAACCCCCATAGGCGATGAGTTAAGTGGAGACCGAATACCCATAGATTACGTCTTTCTTCAGTATGCAGCGAGCAATCTAGAGCTTCTTTCGTATAGAAAAAGGGTTCCATCTTCCCCTCAGTAGTCAATTTTTTCCTCGGCTATTCTTATTCGCACCGATCATCGACCAGCCTTTACCGTATTTTCAAACCCTCTTTTGAAACTTACCTTGGGGAGAAACAACACTGGTCGATACATTCCGCTCTCGACATCCAGTAGTTAAAGCATGGGCTATAAACTCCCCCAACTAGCAGGTAATAGACATAATTTACTCTAGTTCTTCCATTCCTCGTGGGGGATTTCCGTCATAATAAAACAAATACTAGACTGGAACTTAGTGTATCCTAGCGTATCTAATCCTTGGGATTCTTTTTACGTTGGCTCTAAGCTTCGCTAGATCCATTTTCCTTTTGCAAATTTGTGTAGCCTTGATATCAGAGTTTTATCCTGAATTGCTCCCTCTACGTATAACCTTCCATTCACCCTAGTTCCGCCTTCAAAATTGCTCAGGAATCCGGGTCGTGCACCTTCAGAACCCTTGCCATGTGTCCCATGCAGGTTACCCCTTCTAAGTTTGTTGTTTCCTTTTTTCCGTTGTCTTACCATATGCCCAGTTGGCGTTCTTCTTTAAGGAATTTTCCTCTTCGTTCCTTTATTGTCGGGCAACATTTATTTTCTTTCCTGAATGGCAATTTCCTGGGACTTTTCGTTGAGTTTATATAAGTGCTTATGGAAGCAGGTTGTTGAACAGGAACCAGCTAGTGGCTCTACTGAAATAAACATTCTTGTACTTTGTTTATATTTTTATATTGTATCCAATGTAAACCCTCTCTAATTTTTCAGTATTATAGTAAATCATGGAGTTGTTTCTGGTTACTATAAATTGCATAGCCCATTAATGTATTGTAGTCTTCTTTTGCTCTTACGGTTCTTTCCACTCCTAATGTAAATCCATCTTACTCACTCACTTCCTTTTTAGCTCAAATATTTTAAGTATCATAGAATCCCTTGTTCCCTCTCGATTAGGTGATGATAGGTGAGAAGGATGATCTAGTTACGGTAGGTTATGTTAGAAAGCTTCATGTTGGTAAGTGCGTCAATTGAATGATGCTTCTGTAGTGAATTTTGTAGCACCACAATTATTTGATGACTACTCATGCACCATGAATTAAGGTGAAGTATGATTGGTTATGTGTTTAGAATTCTCGACGCCATGAAATAAACTGACGAATATTCTTGCGCCATGTTAAAAAGTTGATGTGTGTCGGTTAAAGAATTTGCTTACACCTACATCGTGAAATTAAGTTGATGATAAATCTTGTGTCATGAAATTAATGCAAGATATATCAAGAGCTATGTGATTAACTTACTCTTGCGCCCTTAAACTGTAGTTGTATGATGGAAATAATAACTAGTTCCCTATGGCACCATTAATTATAGATGATGCATGATTGATTAGAACTAGATTACAGTAGCGCCGTGAATAACTTAGGTGTTTGATCGATTGAATACTTGATTGTTATTTCACCATGATCTAAGGGATAGTTTACTCTTTCACTTTGAATGTTTAATGTCGATGAATGATTAAGTTTTATATTAATGGCGTGCACTGAATAATGTTTATGTATGATTCCTAAGTTCTCATATTATATGTGCATGTTGTGTTGATGTCAATTATGTTTAAATTCGTAATCAGATCATGTGCGCACCTTGAGATAGTAATGTTGATAATTGTATTTCGATGAATGATTTAAACACACAAATAGAAGTTATGTAGATGTTGTTTGCTCCTAAAAATTTAAATAAGTAGATTATTGTGCCTCAGCTTATGTCATTGCTATATGGATTTAGTATTTACACTCTCTTGCACCATGGAACTTTATATTACATGTGCTGGTTTACTAGAATGTTATAATGCCTCGACGATCGTTGACAATGTTGCTAATTATTATGGTGTTTTAATGTTCCTAATGCATTGATAAGAAAAAAAAATTGTGTCATTTGTACGTCACTTGTGTTTCGTAATGGTGGGGTCGTTACATATGGTATCAGAGTGGGTTAAACCCTACAACTATGGATAGTCATGCCTTCCAATTAATTAATCCCTTGATTTATACTCAGTGCTAATTGAATTATTAACATGTCCTTGCGATAAACACGGTTAGAGAATGCCATACAGATTCACGACATTGTTCCAGGGGAGGAGGCGTGATGCCGCCAATAGAACCTATGCCAGAGAGGTTCAACCCCCAAGGAAAAGAAAATTTCTTGAGCATGAACATATTTTCGCGTGGGATGCGTTGCATCTGACAGGGTCCTTCCAAGGAAATGTCAGAGGTCTTGACTAACCGTCTATACTGAGATAAGGCCAGGGCACCTGTACCCCTGAGGGTCCACAACGCACCCCATTCAGTACTGGTTTCTTTCACAAAAACCTCAAGAGTTTTAAGTTGTTGAGTCCACAAGTGCCATAGACCACTTAGCCATGGAGGCATAGATGAATATCTAGGTGATGTGCTACGTGCTTCGTGATTTCGATCTCCAACATGAAGGTACTCATAGGCGGTCTTCAGCTAAAGGGGAGTGCTCTTCTATGGAGGAAGACACTCTTACCTTAGTTAAACATGGTTGTCGAAGCCTTCTTAGGGGAACGGTTTGAGGAACGGTTCTGGGAGAAGTAATTGTCAGAGAAATTCATTGAGTTTCTACTCGATGAGTTAACACCTTATGACAGGGTGGTCGTATGGTGCTGGATTATGAGACCATATTTATGGAGCTACTTTGGTATGCCCTGCATATGAAAACAAAGAATCCTGAATTAACTCCAACTTTTGTGCAAAGGTGAGGATCTAAATGCCTTAGACGTTTCACGATGCAGTCCAGAAGGCCTCTTAGATAAGGAAGATTTGACCAAGGGAGTTCGGGAAGGACCCCTACAAGACCGTTTGGACTGATAACTTATGGTGCACAATAGCATGAGACATCGTCTAGACTAGACCTCTTGGTATCAAGATATGTCTATAGGACCCTAGTCATGACACCTTGATGATAGGCTCCTCAGCAGAGGGATCCCTGTAGGGGACCACTGCATCCGCGACATCACTGATAGGAGCCGTCGTTTAGGGTTGTCAGATGAACAGACCAGGATATTAGGATGGTGGGCGAACATCTTGTACTTCTTGGACAAGAGTTTTGGACCGAAGTTGGGTGATGGTTATGTGGAGAGACACCATACCAGTAAGACTGTCCGGATGCAAGGGCCAGAGCAGTCAGGTCAACGGGACACACTACCATGGTGGAGGTGGGAAAATCCCATAGGATTCCTGATTGCGGTAAATAACTGCTAGGACGAGCACCAATCCACTGTGATCGAGGTGTCAGATGCCATCGCCAAACGAACTTTTAGTGTTTGTTATATGTCGTTGCTACAGAGAGCTCTAATTATATTACCGCGTTGATGGGATTTAGGTAATATAATTCGACATGACCATTTTAGATTCATCGATGTGGCTTCAGGTACCAATCGGATGGTTGGAGGAAGGGGTATTAATTGTCTCTTTAACCTGGGGATAGTGTAACGAAGTCCGACCTATGTCACGATATTAAGATCTTATGATGACATGATCAGTATGGACTGGTGAGAATCACATGATGCGATACTCAACGATATGATGAGGTGGTTGAGTTGGACCGACAATGAAGGATAGAGAAGTGTGATTGTAGGAAGAAAATGGGGAGTATCCCTGAGGTTCATTTCTTCCCTCCAGCTACAAGATAGTACGTGAAAGGATGCAAGTTATATGCATACTTAGCACCAAACCTCAAGGGTGTGGAGGAAGGATTAGAAGACCTTCTGGTAGTACGAGAGTTTGCGGACGTCATTCCCAGAAGAATTACCATGTGTGTCGTCCGAAGCCAAGATGGAATTTACCATCCACCTAAAACTAGGAACTGAACCGATGGAAAGAAAGCCTTATTGGATGTCGACCCCTGAGTTACAGGAGTTGAAAGTGCAACTGAAGGAGTTGTTGGAGCTCAGACTTATACGTCCAAGTTTATTGCCTTGGAGGCTCCTATTAATTTCATACAGAATAAGGATGGGTCGTTGAGACTCTTCTTGACTAACATCTAGTATTCCTTGATGACATTTTGATATTTTCTTGGATGACGAAAGATCAAGACAAACTTTTACGCTTGGTAGTACAGTGTTGGAAGAGAACAAATTACAAGAAGCGACCGCAAAGCTATTGAGGATTCATTTATTAGGGCATGTTATCTCCGATGAAGGCATCGTTGTGGATCCAACAAAGGTAGAGGCTATTGTGAAGTGGCCTACACCGACGAATGTCCTAGAAGTGTGTAGCTTCATGTGTTTGGCGAGATATTATCATCGGTTTGTCAAGGGTTCTTAGAACATAGCAAATACGATTATGAATTTGCAAAAGAAGAACAATAAGTTTGTGTGGACCAAGAAATGCGCGGAATCATTTCAAAGGCTCAAGGAGGTGTTGACGACAATGCCATTACTAAAAGTCCCTGGCGTGGATGATGGATTCTTGGTATGCACTGACACATACAAGGAAGGCTTAGACAGAGTCTTGAGGCAAGACGGTCGAGTGATCACTTACATCTCGAGGAAGTTAAGGAATCTTGAGGAGAAATATGCAACGCATGATTTGGATTTGTTAGCCACCATGTATTCCCTGAGAGTGTGGAGACACTATCTGATTGGATGAAAATTAGAACTAAAAATGGACCACTATGGTTTACAACACCTTTTTACGCAAAATGACTTGAAGGCGCGACAAAGACGTTGGTCAAAACTACTTATCGATTACGATTTTGAGATTTCCTATTAAAAGGAATAATGAATAGAGTGGCAGATGCGTTGAGTCAGAGATCACGCATATTTTCAATGATACCTCTTCAAACGAATGTACGTGAAAACATTCTAATTACAACACGACGTTGACTAGTATAAATAGGGAAAGGAATTTTTCGGGAAAGGCACCATGTTGGTACCAAAATTCAGGGTTATTCTATGGACAACGACAGATCTTTGAGACATAATAAACTGATTTACGTACAAGGCAATGATGAATTGAGAATTTTTAATCTTATGCGAAGCTCATAGAGCAGTGTACATCGCTCATCCAGAAGTATTGAATATGGGGGCTAACCTTAATCCCTTATTCTTCTAGAAGGGATAAAGGCACACATCGTCAACTGTGTGGCGAGATGTCTAGAAGGTCGGTAGGTGAAGGTTGAACATAGAAATCCAATAGGATTCTTACGACCACACGCAATTCTAGAATCAACATGGGAGGTCGTTTTGACGGACTTCACTGTTAAATTTTCGCTGACAGGAAGGAAGCACGACTCGATTTTCGTGACAGTTGACACTCTGACGAAGAGTTCACATTTTTTCCCTGTGCATATGACGCATCAGGCACCAGGTATAGCTAGAGTCTATATGAGAAAGATTTTGAGACTTTCAGACGTACCAAAGGAATCGTATCCGATAAGGGATTCAATGTTTTCAAGACGATTTTGGATGAGTTTCCCAAGAGGCCTTGGGAACACCACTAAACTTTAGCACAACATGTCCTTGAGATAGAGAGCGTGACTGGAGGAACGAACCAATTTGGGAAGGTTGTACTGCATATGTGTGTTTTGGACCAACAAAAACATTGGGTAGCCATGTTTGCGTGCAACAAAAACCATCAAAGCACCATTAAGAAGGTTCCCGTTGAGTTTCTTTATGGGCGATGGTGTCAGACGCCTTTGAGTCGGGATTGACTTGAGGATGCGGTCCTGGTAGGACCAGAAGCGATCCAAGAATTCAAAGAAAAAATACAAACGATACGAAAGGGGATGGAAGAAGTGCATGATCGACAGAAGGGTTTGTTGATGTGCAGTGCATCGACCATAATTATGAAGCGCCTAACGGTTAGTCATGCCTCATTCTTTGAGGTGTCGTGTGATGTTTATCTTGTATCCATGTGCGACTTTAGGTCAATGATCCTACGCATGAGATTGAATGCGTTCTTGATGGATGTTGGGCGAGGGTGCGCTCACAACGAAGCTAATCTTCTTTCTAGACTATAGTATTCGATAGCTACAACGTCTAATCGTCGATCAATTCAAGCTCCAGTAGGACAATTATAGTCCACACTCAACTACCTTGAAGGACGCATATGATATGTGTCCACATTTTCCATTTTTGTTTCATCGCTAGACCCTTATATATTGTGAGATACATTATTTTTGCACTTGTATACTATGAAACTCTTGGATGAATTTTAAAAAAAGAGGGGGTGTATGTAACATTCTTCTCTTGCGCACACCTGATTGGACTTATTCTTTGAGGACACTTGCGTGAAATTTATCCGGTTCCTTATATGATTGATTATTTCACTTATGGATTATGATGATGTTGTCGATATGATGATATGCTATTTGATTATATTTTTATCGACAAGTGATATTGATTAGTTTCTCTTGAGTGTGCAGGGCTCTGGATGGATTGAGGATACCTGTGGAATCAATGGACCACTTTAGACTCTGGATCGAGTGAGGGAGTGGATTGTTTATGGTTTGAGTGTTTTTGTTATTGCATATGTAACATATGACTCGTAAATAATGATGTTGATTTTGGATCGCTGACATGTTTCATTGATGAATGCAGTCTGACGATAGATTTCTAATCAGAAACACATTTGGAGTAAAGGGGTCATGCACGAAAACTAGAGATATTGAGGGAGAGGTGTGCAGCATCCCTGCCACAACCTACTAGTATTCCCAATGTGGCTCGAACTGTAGGTTAACGATTACCTAGTTGGAGAGATCCACGATGTCGTGAGTGAAGATTGAGATAGTCGCTCACGAATATTCTAAGGGGAGCGCAATAAGGCAGGGTCGTTATTCCTTAGAGGCCCTTAGTATCCCACAAGGTCACCTAATAGAGTATTGACTCCAAGCTATTGACGTCTACCAAAATCTGTCAAAAGGCAAGTGGCACCTTTGGAGCATGTATTGCATCTTGAAGGGCACGTCGCATAGATGAAAATTGAATGAAGGCGAGTGGAACCCTTGGAGAACATAGTGTGTATTGAAGAGAATGTGGTGGTTTTAACACTAGTGAGTCAATGAACCTAGGTTCCTAGAAAATAAGATCGCATTTGACCCGATCATCCTTAAGATAATGGTTGCATGACTAAAGTTTACAAATTATCAAATTTCCCTTAAAAACAATTTTGTTGAGCCACATGAATTTAAATCTTAGGTATAAGTAGGACATGAGAAGTAAAAATTAATTAATCAAGTAATAAAGGGGGGATGACAAAAATGGGGCTAAAAATTAAATTTAAAAATTATTGGAGGATTAAATTATTTTGAAGGATTAATTGTTGGCTTTGTGCAAAAATTGCTAAATTCGAACTTAGATAAAAAGGGGAAACTTAATTACAAAAGGAATGTGGAACATAGGAGGTAATCTAGTCTAGAGAACTTTCCTTTCTCGAACTCAACTAAGCTTTAATAAAGGCGTCAGTCATTAAGGGAATAAAGGGACATCGAGGAAAGTTTTTAGGAATGTTTTTAGGTGGGTGAGGGAATTTGACAATTTAAATTAATTAATTAAATGAATTTCTGATGCAACTAAGGGATCGTGTGACAAGTGTATTAGGAAGAATTTTCCTAATACTAAATTAATAAAAATAATTTAGTGTGTGTTTTAGAAAAAGTCACTAATAAAAATCTATAAAAGAAATGACAGAGGAGGAGAATGGAGCACGCTTGGTAGGCGTAAGGTTACACTACCGATATTTTTCTTGATTGGTTCTTCTTGTGGGGGCTGGAATGCCTAGTTCGATTAGAGAGTAGTAGCTTGACCTTGCGAGGCGAGCTGGGAGCTAGCTTTCTCTGGTTTGTGTGTGGGGCCCCTTTGCGGCTCGAGGGGCTTAGGGGGCTAAAGGGGAAAAAGAGTACCCCTAGCGTTGGTTGGGAGGTACCAATGAGGTCTCAACGATTAGCAAGAAGGAGTTGGACGGTGTCCAAGCGCGAGACAACAAGTTTGTATTCTACAGCGCTAGTCATGGTATTTATTGAGAATTTTATTTGCTAAATATTGATTGTATGTATTTTCGTTTAGAAATTGTTTTCCCTGTAGTGTAACTTTGGCTTCATTTTGCAAGCTGGATGATTTTTTTTTTATATTAATGGTGAAAATGGATATTATATAGATTTATTAATCTATCTTTAAGTCCATAGAAGCTTTATCATAAATGGAATATTTTTCCGGTTGGACACCCTACCCCTTCATAGTGGTTTTCCTCCTTTAAGCGCAACTATGTTAATGATGTCCTTTCATTGTTATCTATTAGTTATTGTTGAGGCTGGGGTTATTGATTTTAAATTTTTTCTAGTTAATGGATGGATGTGAAATCTGATCTTGTAAACTGTTGTTTTTTTGTGCATAAAATGTTAATTGTAGTTGGGAAAGGGTCAATTTTGGTTGTCCTTTTTCGAACACTGAGCTTTTCTTGCTATTGAGTAGCAAGGATATCTTATAATTAATGGGTGGGTTGCCACTAAAGTCGAGGATTCTGATTGCATTGATTTAATTTTTTTTAATAATTAATCTGGCTCTAATTGCAATCGCCGTGGTACACGAGCTTAAACCTTTTTTGTTTTACCAAGAACCTTTGCGTTTTTGTAGTAATCCTTGGATTTGTCCTTCAGAGTACCTTCTTTGTTTGTAGGGTAACTTCTCCAAGTCTGTATGTCTCCTTCACCCTCTGTGTTGCTGTCTTAGTCCACTAGCCCAGCCAAGTATTTCGTTCTCGGCGTTTTTGGGAAGGACACATTCCCTGTGATTTAATATTCTTACCCAACAAATTCCTTAAACCTTCTTGCTTTTCCCAGCGCATCTAGTGGGCTCTGCTTTTTTCATGTTTCCTCGGCCTTTACCTTCCAACCTCTATGACTTGGGCCTTTAAGGCACCCAGTGCATTGGGGAGGGGGGAAGGCTCATGCGTTGATACAGTTTATCTCTGTGCATCCATCCCCAGACCCTCCGCCTTCATCCTGGAGGCTTTTGGCAGCATTTCGAGCTAAGGGAATCCGTTTTCTTCGATGGGAGAAGTCCGTCCTTGAGTCATCAATGTGGTCAACGTTGAAACTTTCTTTATTTCAGTGTCCATCGCCCTTGTGACAAACTTTGTTTACGGAGTGAGTCCCAGATGCGAGTGGAGTCTACCGAACGATCCCCCACAGGAGATGAGTTAAGTGGAGATTTAATACCCGTATATTACGTCTTTCTTCAGTGTGCAACGAGCAATCCAGAACTTATTTCGTTTATCTCCCGTGGATAGGATAAATGAGGGATAATCGACAAAGGGTTCCATCTTCTCTTCAGTAGTGAATTTTGTGTGGGCAGAGGCAAAACAACGAAATACATAACAAATGGCAATTCTATTGAACACACAGATGAATGGTTACAATGCATGATTTTATAGAGGGAGAAGAACCTTCTGGAGGCTCCCGAGACAGTCTGAAGTGTCGGCAGAGTTTTCTGGAGTGTTCATGACGGGCGGTGGAAGAACAGTGACGGCGGTTGAGTAGAAGGTTCGGTTTAATGGTGGTAGGTAGAAATTATTATATGCCAACAAATTTTTTCCGCGGGTATTCTTATTCGCGGGTATTCTTATTCGCGCGGCTAGCCTTTACATTATTCTCACACCCTCTTTTGAAAATTACCTTGGGGAGAACTAGCACCGGTCGAGACATTCCTCTCTGGACGTCTGGTAGTTAAAGCGTGTGCTATAAACTCCCCCAACTAGTAGGTAATAGACAAAATTTACTCTAGTTCTTCCATTCCTCGTGGGCGATTTCCGGCGTAATAAAAGAAGGACCAGACTGGAACTTAGTTTATCCTAGTGTATCTAATCCCTGGAATTCTTTCTGCGTTGGCTCTGATATTTTCTAGATCCGTTTTCCTTTTTCTTATCTATCCTTAAGTCTCTCCGTCAATTTTTGTAGCCTTGATATCATAGTTCTATCCCGAATTTCCCCCTCGGCATACACCCTTCGATTCTCCCTAGTTCCTCCTTCAAAATCGCTCAGGAATCTGGGACCTGCACCTTCAGAACCCTTTCCATGTGTCCCACGTAGGTTACCCCTGCTAACTTTGTTGTTTCCTTTTTGGCGTTGTCTTACCATACGTCCAACTGGCATACCCTTCATTTAATATCTCTACATTCTTTAAGGAATTTTCCTTTGTGTTCCTTTATTTGTTATTAATAATTTTGATATTTAAATAAGATATAAGGTATTAAGGGATGACATTAATACTATGAGTGATATAAAATTTATATCACCAATATTGTTGACAAAAGTGATTATGCATGTAATTTTTCTTTTATTAATTGTAGTTTTAGAATAAGGGATATCATCAATATCATGGATGATTGAAATGCATAGTGGTAGGAGTGATATAGAGGATTGATGTATAGTAATAGTGGTATAAGAAACACAATGAGAATAATTCAAGAGATTATAGTTCCTCACTATTGTTCATAGGTGATAGAAAAAATTGTTGATTCATCTATGATAGTAATATTAGAGTGAAGGGTGACATTAATACTATTGATTACAGTTGTGGTAAATTCATAATTTTATGATCACTTGTATTATTTATATAAGTACTACATTTGTGAATGATACCATAATATTGATGATAATAGTAATCAAACTTGAGGGATATAATATAACAAACACAACTCACTAAGTGTCTTTTTAAGGGATGGGGCATTAAAATTATCTCTTTTCCTGATTATCTCAAAAACTCTCCTTACACGTACCAACATATTCTTGTCATCAGGAGAATTCCAATGACTGTAACCATGCCTAATTTTGAGCTCATGATCAAAATTATGGCCTCTGAAAGTTTCTTGGTCTTTCATAGTCAAAATCCATCTCACTGCCACGTGGATTCCACGTAGAAGCTCGTCACTATAGCCATCGGACGTGGAAGCTTCCATCTATGCAATTGTTCCACGGGATTGATCCCTTGGTCCATTTTCATTGTCGTCGGGATTTTTTATTCAATGGATCACTTTCACTATCCCAAGACTTATGACGATGATACAACAAGGTGCATCATCCCCAGATTCTACAACTCACATCCCTTGATATCAACAATTCCAAGCACATCGACAATGTATTTTGGCGCTGAAGTTATCTACCATTTCCCAATGGTTTACAAAGTGTGCGGATGTGACATGAAAGATATATGGTGGATATTTCACCTCACCACTCATCCAATCAATCGTTTTCATTAGCCCGACTCCCATCATTGTCGTTGATTTCTTCGTCGTCATCGGATTTCCTTGGTCTAGCATGACCATGCAAACCTCCCACATTTCCAATGACGATGTGTCTGGATCCAATGGTCTGAATAAATTCATCAAATATCCTAAGAGGTCAATGACTATCATCATCTTCCCTCTTCGAACCCTCGTCATCCAACCAACGGATGACACCTGTTGTCCTAAGGATTCTCTAGTTTCCTTGTTTGTTGGTCACATCCATCGTGACGACATCTCCCTCCTTCCTCATGTGACTAAGTCTCATGGAAGATCGACGACTGATATTCCTCTTTCCCATTGGCAGATCGACGATTCTCATCGCATTGATGATTTCCTATGTTGTTGGCATTCACGCCTCCTCCTGGTTCACCCACCTTCTACCTCCAATGATGATGCATCAGAGATCTACCACTTAGGTTTCCCAAGGATGAACTCCAACAAATCTAACGGTCTAGAATTATCCCTCATATTCCTCCGTTCGGGGTGTATTCATTCCCATTTATCAAACTACTTCAACTAACCCTCTCTGATGAATGACATTGATGCACTTACGATATCCCCTATCAA
The DNA here is from genome assembly GCA_010110895.2 of Picea sitchensis. NCBI lineage: Eukaryota > Viridiplantae > Streptophyta > Pinopsida > Pinales > Pinaceae > Picea > Picea sitchensis. The sequence continues at coordinate 57,720 of SNQJ01S0059169.1, read as the reverse complement.
CAGCTGAGATTCACTCAATGATTCAAGGTTCTTCTACCCTCTCTATCTAGATTCTGACATATGACACTACCACGACCTGCAACCTAGCATGACATGTGACCCTTCCACTCCCTGCCACATGACGTAACATGTGGCACCATCTACATTCCCCTTCTTGTGTATTGTACTTAGGATATCAACAACTCTTATCTCCTCTCATGGTCTCTCCAATAACGTCAAACCAATGACCTAGATGTCATTTCAGATCATTCCAATAGAAGTGGTCCTACCTCCTCATTTGAGACTATTCTGACCAACCCGTTGCGATAAATTTCTCATATATATCCTCTACCTTCTAATCAGATAAACGATCCACCTTCCACCTCATAAAATATCGTTCGTAGAAATTTCCACAACACTCGAGGTTTCCCTCTAAAGGTTCCACTCCAAACAACCCACCATGATCAACGACTTAGATGCCTTCATATCAATTGTTGTTTCCCTCTCATTGAATATCAATGTCATCGAAATTTACACCACTCTAGTACTCGGTCATTCATGATAACATGTCTTCACCAATGAAGGGTTTAGATTTTTTGATCGACGATATTGATGGTTACTATCTCTCCTTAGCTTAACACATGATTTAAGAAAAGAATAAGAGTTTTATTTCAGAACTTAGCCATTTCTCTAGTTCTATAGGACTTCAGTCCTAATTTTCAAATAAATTTCAATCTGTTCTAAGGTCATTACAATTTATTGAAACTTAAAGGAAAATATTGAATGATTTATAGGTTCCCCATACAAGGCTATAAGATCGTAAAGCATGCACAATCCATACTTGGCTCATTTTTATGAGTACCAGTCAATTAACATGAATCCTAACATATCCTGACCTTCAAGCACTGAAGCCATGTATTTTAAATGACTGAGTTTCATCTTAGATTCAAACATTTCCACATGCATACCTATATATATCATTCATAAACAGTTTCAACGTAGGTAAACACTTATCTGGTAAGGAAATTTCCAAACCCAACTGAGTGAGAGAAGTCACCTTTCCTCCCAACCTTAGGCCTTTTTGCAGAGTAACTTCCTACATCATGTCACCCCCATGCCAGGCCATGATACCAAAAAGGAAACTGACTCAACAGGGCTCCAATTTTATGATTCTCTAAGAAGGTTACTCTCCTTCCTCCTCTGACATAGCATAAGTTTCCACGTCCCACTGAGATTCAGGTCTCCATGGGTTTATCAGGTGATTTCTCAACTTGATTTCATCTACAAAATGGAGTCCATTATTTTCTCAACAATTTCTCAACGACCTCCCCTTACCAGTGTTTGTTTATGTCCAGTAAGCACAAATATCCAACCCACTATTTCTCCAGTTCAGGATCCGAGTCTTCTCTATTAAGGGTGCCCATAAATAACTCAGTCAAGCTTCATGTTTCCTCTAGAGATCTCTTCTTTCTCCTTCTCTTTCTTCGTCAGTGCATCTGAACCTCTGTTCTTTGTTCTTTCTTACTTGAATCTATGTCTTATATATTTTTTGTGTTATGTTCTGTTGTGTTTTTCTCTTGTATCTCCTCACTTTTTTTTCCTTCTCCGGTCTTCTTCTCTACCCCCTCGGGATTTCCAATACTTCCTGTCGACGCAACCTACAATATTTCATTCCTAATCTGAAGGGGCGGTTCCATGCTAAGATCCCTTGTCAGTTGTTTAATCAGACTTTTATCTTTAAGGACAAACTAACAATATTCAATAACTTCCCAAACCACCTCTGTGACTTGTTTTAATGGTCGCGCGGTCTCATAAAATGATGGTATGTTTCTAGGTGTAGGCTTTATGTTTGAAAACATATATTATCTTGTTGTGAAAGATTCTTATTTTCTTCACTAATACATCTAAGCTCCACCTCCTGTAACTGTTTAATTAGTCTCTCAGCCTCATCAATTTCCTCTCTTGTATCATGGCCATTCCTATAAAGGTTTCTCCCTCTTAGTCAGTGGTTTTCTATTTCCATTAATTCAAAACAGAATTACATTCCTTGTAACATTAATATATGGAGTTTGTGCATAATTATAGTCTTTGGGGAAAACAAGGTGTCACATTCCCCTCCCCATTAAATGAACATTGTGCTCGTTTTTTTAAAACACAATGTATTTACAATTATATAGTAAACGAATATGGGTATGCCATTTTCATGGAATATTCTAGCTCCCATGTAGCTTCATTTACTCCAAAGTGCTTCCATTGCACATTAACCTGCATGATGGCTCAGTTCCAGAGAATTATTGCTTTCTTGTCTAGGATGCATTAGGGATATAGTTGGAATTTTCCCTCTGGTTCCACTTGTATTATAGTCCAATCAATAACATGATTAGAATCATGTACATATTTCTTTAACGAAGACAAATCAAATACATTATGTTCTCTAATAGTAGGTCGTATAGAAATTATGTATGTTATTGGTTCTATTCTCTCTAGTATTTCATATGGTCCACAATATCAGGGAGCTAACTTAGAAAACATCCCAATTTTAAAGGAGCTTATCTTGGGTTTCACCAGGAGATACACGTGGTCTCCTACTTGGAATTCTCTCTTGATATCAACATAGATCTTCTGTCTAACCTGGGAAACCTTTAGGTTTTGCCTTATATTAACTATGGCCTATTCCATTTCTTTCAACAATTCAATTCCAAGTGTGATTTGGTCTATTGGATTTTCCCAAGTAATTGAAACTATGCACTTCTTACCATATAAAACATCAAACTGGATCATCTTCAATGATTCTTGATAACCATTATTGTGCGTGAATTCTACCAAAGGTAGATATTATTCCCACTGCTTGGGTCAATGCATAACATGCATCCATAACATATCTTCTAACACTATGTTTACCCTTTTGGTCTAACCATTTTTTTGAGGATGGTAGGTCGTGCTAAATGAAAATTAGATTTCTAAAACAAAAAACAATCTTCTCCATAAATTTGAGGTTAACTTGGAATCTATGTTCGAGATGATGGTTTTAGGAAATCCATGCAATACGCATATCTCTTTCATAAAAACATTGGCAATGTCTATGGGTTTATAAGTAGATTTTATGGGGATAAAATGAGTTTCCTCGCTCAACTTGTTTACTATAACCATGATTGCATCATGTTGTTTAATTGTTTTTAGTAAATCAGTGATAAAATCCATGGAAATGACTTCCCATTTCTATTTTGGTAACTGTATAGGATGCAATAGTCCAATAGGGTGTTGAATCTCGAATTTTTCCTGTTGACACTCGAAACACTTAGAGATGTAATGAGCAATGTCTTGCTTCATTCTAGGCCAATAATGCAGTTGTCTAACTATTGTCACCATTTTCTAGTAACTAGGGTGACCCATGTATGGTCGTTTATGGAACTCCCCCATAATCAAGACCTCAAATCTGTTTAATTAGGCACATACATCCTCAAATGTTGTACAATAGTATATTATCGTCCATTAGCTAATATCCTTCTTATCTCTTTTCCCTAGTTTCTTGTCACAAGCTTTCCTTCACTTGATTGAAGAACTCATCTTCCAACAAGAGGGTATTAATCCTCTGTTGAACGTCGGAATCTCCTACACTTGTTGTTGCTAAGTGTATTGTCTGAATTCTTTGGCTGAGTGCGTCAACCAATTTGTTCTCTTTTTCTTTTATGTGTTTTATTTCAAAGTCAAACTCACTGATCAACGCCATCCACATGTTCTATCTATCATTCAACCTCGACTGGTCAAATAAATACTTCAAACCGCAATGGTCGGTCATGAGGATAAATCTCCTCTCGAGCAAGTAATGTCTCTACATCTTGAGTGCATGTACAATTGCTACAAGTTCTAGGTTGTGGGTAACACACTTCTACTCATGTTCATTCATCGTACATTATTTATAACAAACCACTTTCCCATATTGCATGATAAATCCACCGAGTCCTTATTTGCAAGCATCTGTGCAAACTAGGAAGACTTTTTTTGGCTATGAAATATTTAAAACAGAGGCATCCTTCAGTAGTTTCTTCAGTTGTTGGAAGCTATCTTCGCATTCTGGTGACCATAAAAACCTCTTCACTTTCCTTTGAAATGAAGTAATACAATTACTGATATTGTAGAATCCCTTGATGAACCTTCTATAATATCTAGACAATCCCATGAATAATCTCATGTCTATCACATTTATAGGGGCAGACCAATCCATGATTTCCTTGATCTTTGCATGATCTACTGTCACTCCTTTAGCTGAGATTACATGGCCTAGATACAGGATTTTCTTTTTAATGAAATAACACTTGTTGAACTTGGGGTGCAAATGATGTTTTCTTAACACTTGTAACACCATTATGAGGTGTTCTTGATGCTCCTCTTGGTCCTTGGAATACACCAAATTTTTTTCAATGAATACTAAGACAAACTTGCCTAAATATTTGTTCAGCACGTTATTCGTCAAACACATGAATGTAGCTAGTGCATTGGTAAGTCCATATGGAACCACAACAAACTCATAGTACCCATACCTTGTCCTAAAGGTTTTCTTGTGGATGTCTTCATACTTAATCCTGACTAGGTGATATCTCGACATTAAATCTATCTTTAAGAAAATTGTATCCCCTATGAGTTGATCAAAGAGATCATCTATTCTAGGAAAAGGGTATTTTATATTGATGGTAATCATGTTCAACTACCTATAATTAATGCATATCCTCAAGATACCATATTTATTCTTTACAAATATTGTCAGTTCTCCTCATGGAGACACACTCGACCTGATGTAACCCTTTTCCAACATTTCTTTCAATTGCATTTTCAATTCCACCAACTCTCGTGTGCTTATCCTATAAGGAACTCTTGATGTTGGCACTGCACCAGACACAAGATCGATTCAAAAATTGAGATATCTTTTCGAAGGTAATCCTATTACCTCCTCAAGAAACACATCTCTGAACTCCCATAGCATTAGGTGATATTCAACCTTCAACTCCTTTCCTTCTATTGAGTTTAATACTTAAATAACATATAAGGCACACCACTTTATTCTAAACTTCTTGAATTGCAATGTTGATATTTTCCTTATGGAGACTAGCTTCTGAATGCCTTAAAAAATTTTGGTATTTCCTTTCTCATCTTCACATTATATTATTTTGTCATAGGGTAAAATCATGAAGATGGGTAACACTTTTGCTTGTTTTATGACAAAAAAAACTGTATTTTCACAAGTTTTTCAACTTCCGGCATACAAAAGTATTTTTTTTTATTTAGAATTTCACTTTACAGTAAAAACAAAACTTGTGAATAATTTTGTTATATTTCTAATGACTATTTTTCAATTTTTTTTATCAAGATTTGATATGTCAATTTGACAATTGTTTAACAGTATGTTCCTTAAACATGAAAGGAATGATAATGAGTTATTGTTTTCCACAACAATGTATCTATTATTAAACTTATGTTTTTAAGAAATGAAATATACTGCAACAATCTACAGAGACTGTATTTTATTATGACTATAATTTTGAATCTAACGGATGAATATTATAATTTATAGATTTTTTTTAAGTTGACCAAGATGAAAACGTTGCATATTTTAAACACGTGTTTTTCTACACCTTGTATCTATCTTAATTTTTACTTAAAAGTAAAATCTAAAAATACCATTTTGAAGAGAACAGTTTAACAATTATGAATATAAATTTTCCATAATTTTCGGTTGTGTATTTTTAGAGATATGGATTTTTCCATACTTTTCGTGGTTGTGTATTTAGAGATATGGATTTTTCATTTCACCCAATCATAATCTCACCCCAAAAATATTATTTATGATTTTTTTATAAAATTAAATAAAATTAGATAAAACAATGAAAATGAAAACAAATTATACCCAATGAAAGTAGATTCAATTTTAAAAATGTTGGTATCATTTCTCAAACTAAATTCTGAGTATTTGTAGGAGTCCGCTACCTCCAAAGATGAAGTAAGATGGAGAGAATTTGCAGTTTCCTCCAAAGAGTCCCATTTTCAAGTTTTCGGCCGAAATATTCTTTCGGCCGAAACCTAGTTTTTAACGGAATCCGTTAAAAATAAACGTTTCGACCGAAAAGTCTTTCGGCCGAAATATGCTTACCACGGGAAAATAATTCATCCAAAAAACGTTGTACACGAATTTCAAGGGCACCGTTAAATTTGACGTGAAAATTTTCGGCCGAAAAATTGCCGCTAGAAATTTTGTAGACCCGGTTGTCACGAAAGTGTTACCCAGATTCATGATTTTACCCCATAACAATTTAGTTTTTCCTTATGGGAAACTAACCAATCCATTCCCAACAACACATCATATGAACCAAGGGGTACAATATTTAGAATTGCTTGGTTATGAAATCCATCCATCGGAATTGTACAAGATTTAACTACCTCCACCGGTTTCATGTTTGTTCCAATGGGTAACTCAACTAACAATGATTTGGTGTTCTTCTTTCTCTTTAATGAACATTCCTCTACCACTCGAGGTGAGATATACCTAAGATTATATCATGGGTCAATTAAAACAAAGATTGTTCATTCAATAATAATACCTTCCAATTGCACCATAGAGGCTTGGTGGTCTACTTAGCGATTTTCTGCCACTGCATATATTCTCGTCACACTCATGGCTACCTCGTTGACTGTATTTTCCTCCTGTATGTTGTACACTCTTTGATTGTCATGTTGGTGGCAGGGACAATCCCTTAATAGTTGTGGCTCTCCACATCCATAGCATTGCAAGGGTCCTTTCTTTTTCTCCTTTGTTCTTTCCCTTGTTTGCTCTATTGGTTTATTCCTACTTTGAAAGGACAAAAATAATTGTGCACCCTTTCTTCTGGAATCCACTCTTTTCCTTTTGTTTCCAATCTTTGGAAGACACATGATTATGATTATATTGATCGTAACAACATTTGGCCTTTTGAATGGTGTTCTCCAATGTCTTGGGTTTACCAAACTCAGATCGATCTTGGTAGGACTATGGTAACCCATTGAGAGAACGTTGGATTCTCTCTTTCTCATCCTTAAGGTAGGGAACATACCTCAACAAATATATATATATATATATATATGCATTGAAGGTAAGGTGTCCCAACTTAAGCTCATGGAATTCATTTATCTTGTCATCATAATACTTTTCAGATAGGTAGGATTTAAAAAAGTATTTCTCAAACTATTTATAGGTTAATTTCCTTTATTTTATCCTTTTGATTTCCTTGAGGTATTCCCACCAAATATAATCCCCTCCATTCACGTTAAATATTGCAATCCTTACTTTGGTATTGTCATAATAATTATGTACTCGAAAGTAAATTTTCAAACCAAATATCCATGCATCAACTTCTTCCTCTTTATTTATCTCTCCATCAAATGTAGGCAACTTATCCTTCTTGAATTATTTAGTCATAAAAATATGAGAATTATTTATCATTCTCTTCTTAGAAATGTTGGATTATGTGGCACTACTGGAATGTCCTATTGAAATAGTCTTCGGGCTAGTGGACGTCATGGAAATGCATCCACTCGATTCACATTTCTTGGTACATCGATGCTTCCTTTTGGAAGAACTCATTACCACGTTGTTGTGTGCCATTCCATGCTTTTGAGCATATGAAGGGGTTCTCAACCTCTCCGACTGTTGTAATTATGCATTGTTAGGGCCTTGCAACAAATGTTTTTGAATTTGGGACATAATCTGTAGTAGAATTTCATTCAACTTCGTTGGTTCATCATGGGATCTCATAAGTCTCTCATTATTTTCTTTCTAAATTCTCACAGTGGCCATCAAATTTGGAGGGGTTTCTCTATCCCTCTAGCCATCAGACTCTTTGTCTTTGAGGTGTGAAGTGTCATCCATATTATGCTGCACCATTCACCTCTGTGAATTTTTTCAATTCATCCTACATGTTGAAACAACAATGATCATTAACATTTTGTGTCGGTATTTTTAAAAACATGCATTCTAGGTAACATAAAATCCCTTTTTTTTTAACAATCTTAAGCGGTCTTTGTGACCCATTTAAGACTAGTGTTTAAAATATGCTCTAATACCATTATGTAACACACCCAACCCCCTAAGTATCATTTTAAGGGATGGGGAATTAAAATTATCTCTTTCCCTGACTATTTCAAAACCTCTCCACAAGCCTACCAACATCTTATGCTTGTTAAGAGATTTCCACCGTCCCGATCCCTTGGCCCATTTTCATCGTCGTCAAGATTTCTTATTCTGTGGTTCACTTTAATTATCCCAAGACTTCCAATGATGATACACAACGGTGCAACGTCCCCAAATCCTACGTCTCAAATCCCTTTATCTTAATGGTTTTGAGAACATTGATGATGTATCTTGGTGTGGATGCTAAATACCAACTCCAAATGGTATACATAGTGTTTGTATGTGACCTCTAAGATCTACGATGGATATTTCACCTAGTCACTCATCCAATCAACGATTGTTTTTATCTCTGACTCCCATCATTGTCGATGATTTCTTCGTCATCATAGGATTTCCTTAGTCGAGAATGACCATGCGAACCTCCAAAATTTCTGATGATGACGCGTCTAGATGAAATAGTCCATATCACTTTGTAAAATCTATGATGAGGCCAATGCCTATCATCATCTCTCCTTTTCGAACCCTCGCCATCAAACTAACAACTGAAACCTCACGTCCTAAGGATGATCTGGAAGCCTTTCTAGCATGCCACATCCATCATAATGTAATCATCCTCCTTCCTCATGTGAATAAGTCTCACGAAATATAAACGACCGATATTCCTCTTTCCCATCACCAGATCGAAAGTTCTCGTAACATCATCGATTTCCAGTGTCATTGACATCCGAGCCTCCTCCTAGTTCACCCACCTTATACCTCTCACGATGATGTGTTGCAGATCAATGGATTAGGTTTTCTTAGGATGAAATCTGACATATCTAATGGCTTGGAATTAGTGCTCAGATTCATTCATTCCGGGTGTATTCATTCTCATCTGTCAAACTGCTTCGATTAATCCTCTCTGATGGATGAAATTGATACACTTACGATCTCCCTGATAAACTTTTAAAATTCACTCAGTGGTCTGGGGTTCTTCTACCCTCTCTATCTAGCTAATGACACATGACACTACCATGACCTTCCACCTATGATGACACGTTACCCTGCCACTTCCTGCCACATGATATGAAACATGGCACCATCTGCATTCCTCCTCTTGCATCCTACATGTAGGATATCAATGGCTCTGATATTCTCTCGAGGTGTCTCTAATCACGTTAAACCAATGACCTAGATTTCCTTTAGGTTCATTCCAATAAGAGTTCTTCTAACTCCTCATCCGAGACCATTCCAACCAACCCGCTATGATCAATGGCTCATATCTATCCTTTATATTGTAACCAGATCTATGACCCACAACACTTGAGGGTTCCCTCTGAAGGTTCCACTTAGAACAACCGACCATGGTTAATGGTTCAGATCCCTTTATATCAATGGTTTTCATACCCTTTCTGACTATCAACGTCATCGAAATTTACACAACTTTCACACTCATTCATTCACGATGACATACCTTCATCGAACAAGGGTTGATATATTTCAATTAGCCATCTCAAGGATTGTGATCTCTTATTTGTTTAACACACGATTTTACAAAAAAAATAACACTCTTCTTTGGGAACTTAGCCATTTCTCGAGTTCTACAGGTCGTCAGTCCTAATTTCAAAGAAATTTGAATATGTTTTAAGGTAGTTACAAGTTATTAAAAATAAAAGGAAAATATTGCATGATTTATGGATTCTTGAATGGCTCATATCTATCCTCTATCTTTTAATCAGATATACGACCCACATTCCACCTCAGAGTCTCTCCTTCAGATCTTTTTCCACAACACTTAAGGGTTCCCTCCTAAGGTTCCACTCTGAACAACCCACCAAGATTAATGGTTTAGATCCCTTTATATCAACGATTGTCATACTCTTGTTGACTATCAACATGATCAGACTTTATACAACTCTAACACTCATTCGTTCACAATGACATGCCTTCACCAAAGAAGGGTTGAGATATTTCAATCGGCCATATTGATGATTGGGATCTCTTATTGGGTTAACACGTGATTTTACAAAAAAATTAACAGTATGCTTTGGGAACTTAGCCATTTCTCGAGTTCTACAGGTCTTCAGTCCTGATTTTCAAAGAAATTTGAATCTTTTCTAAGGTTGTTACAAGTTACTGAAAATTAAAGGAAAATATTCCATGATTTACGGGTTCTCCATACAAGGATATAAGATGGTAAAGAACACATAGTCCATAATTGAATCATTTTTATGATTACCAGTTCATTAACATACATCCTAACATATCCCGACCTTCATGCATTCAAGACATGTATTTTAAACGATTGATTTTTCCCTTAGATGAACAAACATTTACACATGCATACATATATATGAGTCATAAATAGTTCCAGTGCAGGTGAACACTTATCTGGTAAGGAAATTTACAAGCCTGACTAACTGAGAGAACCCAATTTTCTTCCCAACCTTGGGCCTCTTGTAGAGTAACTTCCTACAACATGCCACTCCTGTGCCAAGCCATGATACCACTAGGGAAATTGAATCACTAGGGCTCTAAGTTTATGATCATACAAGAAGGTTACTCTCCTTCCTCCTCTGGAACAACAATAGTTTCCACCTACCACGAAGCTTCTGGTTTCCATGGGTTTATCAGGTGGTTTCTCAACTAGATTTGTTTTACACAAGGGATTCCCTTCTCTTCTCAAAAGTCCCTCAACGACCTCCCCTTACCAATGTCGATTTGTTTCCAATAAGCCCCAATCGACAACCCACTATTGCTCTAGTTCGAGATCTGGGTCTTCTCTGTTCAAGTTGATCATCAATAACTCAGAAAAGCTTTATGTTTCCTCTAGAAGTCTCCTCTTTCTCCTTCTCTTATTCAATTTACGCATATGAACCTTTGTGCTTTGTTCTCCCTTACTCGACTCTGTGTGTTCTCTATTGTCTTCTCTTTGTTCTATTGTGTCTTTCTCCCGTATCTCTTAACTGTGTTTTCCTCCCTCAGTCTTCTTTTCTATCACCGTCGGGATTTCCAAGACTTCGTGCATACGTAACATGTAGTTCGCCATTCATAGTATGAAGGGGCAACTTTGTGGTAAAATCTCTTGTCAGTTGTTCAATCGACCTTTTCTCTACAAGGACCAATTGCCAATATTCAATAATGGCCCCAACCACCTCTACGACTTCTTTTAATGGTCACATGGTCTCATAAAAGTTTGGTATGCTAGTAGGTGTAGGTTTTACGTTTGCAAGTATAGATTAGCTTGTTGTGCAAGTTTCATATTTTCTCCACTGATACATTTGAGCTCCACCTCACGTAACCGTTCAATCATTCCCTCAACCTCATCAATCTCCTCTAGTGTATCATGGCCAATAATGTCAAATATGTCCCATCTCAATCAATATTTTGGTGTTTCCATTAATTCAAAACATAATTACATGCCTCATAGCATTAATATTGGAGTTTGTCCATAGTAACACTCTTAGAGAAAAACAAGATGTTACATAGAATTACATCAACTTCTATATTTATACCCCAAATTCAATTATAAGATTGAGAAAACCAATAAATTATAAACATCACATTAATGATAATCACTATAAAAATACACATATAAAAGGCACATGTATATTCATTACCTACAAAACAAAAAATAAAATAAATATCAATATAAAACAAAATCCCATATTAAAAATATAATAATATATAAATAATTTTATAATAATATATAAATAATTTTATTACATAAATACATTAGACACATACTTACCACTAACATACTTCCAATATACACATACATTTTAAAAGTAAACCGAAATTCCCACTATTTATATAAATATAACGTAATGCGCTACAACAATCCCATAAAGGCATTGATATGTTAAAAAGGCTTCACGAAATGCGGCAGTATTTTTGGCTCACAAATTTGATTTTGAGCCTCCAACCACAACTTGTCTATGCACAAATAAATTTTGTAGAGCTCCTCGTTACTCAGGAATATCTTGAGACGCACGAGTCGTGCATTCCATGGTGACCCTAAATAACATGTGATTTCCCATGCGATAGAAACCGCAGAGAAATTTGATTTTAATTGATTTCATATGCTATAACTATGATTTTTGTTGATACACTATGTTGGTTTAGTACTACGTCCTCAATTATAAAAATTATAGAGATGTTGTTAGAAATGGAAATATTTTATACTTTGCGAAGATCGATGTAGTGAATGCGTATTAGCTCGATTCCAGCGAACAGCATAAATGCGCGGGCAGCGACGTATTAGCTCGATTCCAGCTAACGAGGACAAAACCTCTTTATAGAACCTCTTTACAAAACCTCCTTCTCTTCTTAGAATTTTTTTATTATGTGCCACTACTCGACTGCCCTACTCAAATATTCTTCTATCTATAGGAAATAGTGGAAACACATCGACTCGATTCGCCTTTCTTGGTACCCCGATGATTCCTTTTGGAATAATTCATTCTCATATCGTTGTGATCCATTCCATGCTTTTGAGCATCCGAAGGGGCTCTGAACCTCTCCGACTATTGTAATTATTCATTGTTAGGGCCTTGCAACAAATGTTGTTGAATTTGGGACATAATCTGCAGTAGAATTGCATTCAACTTTGTTGGTTCGTCATGGGCTCTCATAAGTCTCTCATTATTTGCTTTCAAAATTCTCACATGGGTTTCTCTATCCCTCCATCCATCAGACTCTTCGTCTTTGAGTTGCAAAGTGTTTTCCATACTGTGATGCACCATTCACCTCTGTGAATTTTTTCAATTCATCCTACATGTTGAAACAACAATCATCATTAACATTTCATGTCAGTATTTTTAAAAACATGCATTCCAGATAACATAGTTTTTTTTTTTTAAACAGTCTTAAGAGGTCTTGGTGACCCATTTAAGACTAGAGTTTAAACTCTGCTCCAATACCACTCTGTAACACACACAACCCCCTAAGTATCATTTCAAGGGATGGGGTATTAAAATTCTCTCTTTCCCTGACTATTTCAAAACCTCTCCACAAGTGTACTAACATCTTCTTCTCATCAAGAGCTTTCCAACGACTGTAACCATGCTTAACTTCAAGCTCGTGATCAAATTATTGCCTCTGAAAGTTTCTTGGGATTTCATATTCAAAATCCATCTCACCCCCACATGGAAGCTCGTCAATCAAGCCACCTGAAATGGTAGCTTCCACCTATGAAATTGTTCCGCAGGCTTGATCCTTTGGCCCATTTTCATCGTCATTAGGATTTCTTATTTTGTGGTTCACTTTAATTATCCCAAGACATTCAATGACGATACATCAAGGTGCAACGTCCCTAGATCCTACATCTCAAATCCCTTGATCTCGATGGTTTCGAGCACATCGATGATATATTTTTCCATGGATGTTAAATACCAACTCCAAGTGGTTTACACAGTGTGCGGATGTGACCTCCAAGATCTACCCTACTCGTCACTCAGTCGATCAATGATTTTTGTTATCCCTGACTCCCATCATTGTCGGTGATTTATTCATCATCGTCGAATTCCCTTAGTCGAGCGTGACCATGCGAACCTCCCACATTTCCGATGATGACGCATCTGGATGCAATAGTCCAGATCGCTTCATCAAAATCTTTGATGAGGCCCATGAAAATCATTGTCTCTCCTTTCACAAGCCTCGCCATCAAACTAACAACTGACACCTCATGTCCTAAGGATGCTCTAGATGCGTTTCTAGCATGCCACATCCATCATGATGTCATCAACCTCCTTCCTCGTGTGAATAATTCTCATGAAAGATAAATGATTGGTATTCCTCTTTCCCATCACTAGATCGACAGTTCTCGTAACATCGTCAATTTCCTGTGTCATCGACATACGCGCCTACTCATGGTTCACCCACCTTCTACCTCCGAGAACGATGCGTCAGAGATCAATGGGTAAGGTTTCCCAAGGATGAACTTTGATAGATCCAATGGTCTAGAATTAGTGCTCAGAGTCATTCATTCGAGGTGTATTCATTCTCATCTATCAAACTACTCCGACTAATACTCTCCAATGGATGACGTAGATACAGTTATGATCTCCTCAATAGACCATTCAAATTCACTCAGTGGTCTGGGGTTCTTGTACCCTCTCTATCTAGATCCTGACATGTGACACTACCATGACCTGCCACCTATGATAACACGTGACCCTGCCACTTCCTGCCACATGACATGACACATGGAACCATCTACATTTGTCCTCTTGCATCCCTCATGTAGGATATCAACGACTCCTATCTTCTCTCGGGGTCTCTCTGATGACGTCAAACCAATGACTAGATTTCATTCGAGAGCATTCCCATTAGAGTGTTTCCACCTCCTCATTTGAGACCATTCCGACTAACCCGCTATGATCAATGGTTCATATCTATCCTCTATCTTGTAATCAAATATACGACCCACATTCCACCTCAGAGTCCCTCCTTCAGATATTTTTCCACAACCCTTGAGGGTTCCCTCCGAAGGTTCCACTCAAAACAACACACCACGATTAATGGTTTTGATCCCTTTAGATCAATGGTTCTCATACTCTTGGTGAATATCAACATCCTCGGACTTTACACAACTTTGGCACTCATTCGTTCACAATGACATGCCTTCACTGAAGAAAGGTTCATATATTTCGATCGTCCATATCAACGATTGCGATCTCTTATTGGGTTAACATGTGATTTTACAAAAAAAATAACAGTCTTCTTTGGGAACTTAGCCATTTCTCGAGTTCTACAGGTCTTCAATCATGATTTTCAAAGAAATTCGAATTTGTTCTAAGCTCATTACAAGTTATTGAAAATTAAAGGAAAATATTGCATGATTTACGGGTTCTCCATACATGGATATAAGATGGTAAAGCACACACAGACCATACTTGAATCATTTTTATGATTAAGAGTTCATTAACATACATCCTAACATATCCCGACCTTCATGCATTCAATCCATTTATTTTAAACAATTGAGTTTCGTCTAAGATGAACAAACATTTACACATGCATACACATATATCAATCATAAATAGTTCCAGTGCAGGTAAACACATATCTAGTAAGGAAATTTACAAACCTGACTAACTGAGAGAAGTCATTTTTCCTCCCAACCTTATGCCTTCCTGTAGAGCAACTTCCTACAACATACCAACCCCATTCCAAGCCATGATACCACTAGGGAAACTGTCTCGTTAGGGTTATAAGTTTATGATCATAAAATAAGGTTACTCTCCTTCCTCCTTTGTAACAATAGAAGTTGCCACCTACCACGGAGCTTCGGGTCTCCACCTATTTATCGGGTGGTTTCTCAACTAGATTTCCTTTGCACAAGGGAGTCCCTTCTCTTCTCAATAGTCCCTCGGTGACCTCCCCTTACCAGTGTCATTTTTTTTCCAATAAGCCCGAAGGTGCATCCCACAATTTCTCTAGTTCAGGATCTGGGTCTTCTCTATTCAGGGTAATCATCAATAACTTAGAAAAGCTTCATGTTTCCTCTAGAAATATCCTCTTTCTCCGTCTCTTCCTCAATTAGCTCATATGAACCTATGTGTTATGTTCTCTCTTACTCGACTCTATGTCTTCTTTGTTGTATGCTCTATGTTCTATTTTGTTTTTCTCCCGTATCTCCTCACTGTGTTTTCCTCCTTTGGTCTTCTTTTATATCACCCTCGGAATTTCCAAGACTTCCTGCATACGTAACATGTAGTTCATCATTCTTAGTCTGAAGGGATAACTTTGTGTTAAAATCCCTTGTCACTTGATCAATCGACCTTTTGTCTGCAATGACCAATTGTCAATATTCAATAACTGCCCCAACCACCTCTACGACTTCTTTTAATAGTCAGGTGGTATCATAAAAGTTTGGTATGCTAGTAGATGTAGGTTTTATGTTTGCAAGCATAGATTATCTTGTTGTGCAAGCTTCCTATTTTCTCCACTGGCACATCTCAGCTCGACCTCCTGTAACTGTTCAATCACTCCCTCAACCTCATCAATCTCCCATAATGTATCATGGCCAGTAATATAAAAAATGTTCCCTTTCAATCAACACTTTGGTGTTTCCATTAATTCAAAACATAATAACATGCCTCATAGCATTAATATTGGAGTTTGTGCATAACAGTGTTAAGGAAAAACAAGATGTTACATAGAATTACATCAACTTCTATATTTATACCCAAAATTCAATTATAAGATTGACAAAACCAATAACTTATAAAACATTACATTAATGATAATCACTATAAATACACATATAAATGGCACATGTATATGCATTACCTACAATACAAAAATTAGAATAAATATCAATATAAAACTAAATCCCATATTAAAAATATATTAATATATAAATAATTTTATTACATAAAAACATTAGACAAATACTTACCACTAGCATACTTAACTAGCATACGTCCAATATACACATACATTTAAAAAGGAAAAAGAAATTCCCACCATTTATATAAATATAATGTAATGCGCTACAACAATCCCATAAAGGCACTGATATATTAAAAAGGCTTCGTGAAATGGGGCACTAAATTTTGTAAAGCTCCTCGTTGAATATCTTAAGCCGCACGAGACGTGCATTCCACGGTGACATTAAATAACTATGATTTTTGTTGATACACTGTTGGTTTAGTGCTACGTCCTCAATTATCAAAATTAAAGAGATGCTGTTAGAAATGGCAATATTTTATACTTTGCGAAGATCGATGTAGCGAATTCGTGAACCTAACAGCATACATGTGCGGGCAACGGCGTATTAACTCGATTCCACCGAACATCTTTACAGCACAAAACAGCGTAAGAACAGAACCTCTCTGCACGTAACAGCGTGAACCTAACAGCAAACATGTGCCGGCAACGGCGTATTAGCTCGATTCCAGCTAATCAGGACAGAACCTCTTTACAGCACAAAATCCTGTA
>SNQJ01S0059169.1:17807-33174 GCA_010110895.2 Picea sitchensis | reverse complement strand
AGGGAAGTTGTCGTTGAAAGTTCAGAGGAAGCGTCGCAGGTTGACGAGCAGAGAACGAGTCTCGTGGAGAGACATTTATTCCTTTCGTGAAATTGCACGAGGGAGAACGGACGCACGAAATCATCCGAGGAGATTTCGCGAAGTTCCGTGGGCCATTGGATCTTGCGGAAGTGCGAGGAGGTTACGGCGGAAGCATCGAAATATTCTAAGCTCGGGAGGGGCAGAGCGTTGATAAAAGTCGGCTAGGGCCATTGTATTTATTCAAGAGATCACCTATCGGGATCTCGTGAGAAAAGCATCGAAGAGTTGGCAGTGGGAGTCACAAAGTCGCAAGGTGCGACATCCCGACCGTGACATAAGCCGAGTGGACCACAGGAGTGAGTGCAAGACAGGTGGCGGAGATTGGAGATCTCGCGAGTTCGGGGCTCACAAATTTAAAGCTCAAATATTCGAAGGTTCGAGTCGCGAGGCGTGAGGTAGCTNTGAGGTAGCGAAAGCGTGACAGGAGAATCTCGGCATCTCGGTACATCGGGTACTCGGAAGTCGAGGTAGGAGTCATTTAATCTCGCGAGTGGCGAAGGCGCGATAGTGCGAGGTCGCGATAGCATGGAAATCCCGAGTGAAGTGACGGGTGTGGACGATTCAAGTCACACGTGCGCATCGAAGTCTCGGTACCTCGGGTATCGAAGGTCGAAAACCCAAAAGGTTGGTATCGCAAGTAGCGAGGTCGCGAGTTACGATCCGCCGAGGAGTAAGGAAGGGGATCGCATGACGAAGAGAACCTGTGGGGTGAGAAAGTCCCGATAAGGGATTTGAAGGGCATTGTAGCTCTTCGGGCCATTGAAGGAGAGGGTCCTGAGGGAGCGATCGCGCTCGTGGAGTGCGGTTGGCGTCAGAGTGGTATCAGAGCGGGATTGATTCTCTGTTTTCTGTAGCAGAGAAGAAAGGAGGATTACACCATGCCGCCCAGGAGAGAAAGACAGTCATCAGACCCAAAAGACAGGGAGGTGAGAAGAAGAGGTAGGCCGACAGAAAATCCAGAAATGGAGAGGCAAATGCGTGATCTCCGAGCGAGACTAGAATATATGGAGACAGCGCAGAGACGCGAAGTCGGTGCTGGATATTTCAGTGATTCCGAAGTGGAAGAGGAAGCTGGACATGCAGAAGGAGAGGTCACAACAGAGGATGCATCAACAGAGCGGTTGATCAAAGTTATCGCCAAGATGAGTTCCAAGACGAAAATGGACATTTCATCTTATGAAGGAAGTTTGGATGCAGAAGAGCTATTAGATTGGATCAGGGCTCTTGATACCTACTTCGATTATGAAGATATCGAAGAGAATAAGAAAGTTAGACATACTGTCACAAAATTGAAAGGACATGCAACATTATGGTGGGACGAGCTACAAGCAGATAGACGTTCCAAAGGCAAGCAGAAAATTAAAAGATGGGATCGAATGATTGCGAAGATGAAGGCAAAATTCATCCCAAGGGATTATCAAATCACACTGTTCAGGAGAATGCAGAACCTAAGACAGAAGTTGATGATGGTAAAGGAGTATACCGAAGAATTTTACAAACTCAACATCAGAGTAGGTCATCGGGAGAGCGATGATGAGAAGGTTGTCAGATACCTGAATGGTCTGAGATATGACATTTAGGATGAATTAAGCATGGTAACCATCTGAACTGTAGAAGATGCTTACCAGATGGCTCTGAAAGCCGAGGAGAAGCTGAGCCATAAGCAAGGTCAGCGAGGGCGAGGCAGACGTCAGCCCAGAGGCAAGGCAGTTGCCCAGGAGAAATATCAGAAGCCGAAGGAGGAATGGAAGAAACCTCAGGGTAAAGTTGAAAGAGGTGGAACCTCACAACGAGGACAACAATATGCTGAACAAAGAGGGTAGCATAACGAGAAGAAGGGAGATTATGCTGATGCAAACACTTTTCCTCGTACTAGAGGTAGGAGAAGAGGCCGAGGTGGAGTCATCACATGTTTTACGTGTGGAAAGAATGGGCACAAGTCATTTGAGTGTCCAGAGAAAAAGAAATAAGGAGGAGAAGCTCACATCGCTGAAGCACAGAGGCGAGATGCTGAAGCAGAAGGCGCAGAAAGCGGGAGCTCACTTCTGATGCAAAAATTCCTTTTGACGCCTGAGAAAGAGGTGCAGGAGAGTTCATCTCAAAGGACCAGACTGTTCAGGACAACTTGCAAAACCAAGGATAGGAAATGCAAGGTTATCGTGGATAGCGGGAGCATAGATAATCTCGTTTCGAACGAGATGGTAGAGAAGTTGGAGCTGGAGACAACTGATCACCTGAGTCCATACAAAGTCTCGTGGCTATAGAAGGGACATCAGGTGAGTGTCACTAAACAGTGCTTAGTTGACATCAAGATAGGCAGATATAATGATAAGGTCTTATGTGATGTTATTCCCATGGATGTATGTCATCTATTGCTGGGTAGACCTTGGAAATATGACATAAATGTGGTTCATGATGGGAGAATGAACACATATACCCTGGAGAAGGATGGGAGGACACACAGGTTTCGTCCGATAAAGCATAAGGAAGTGAAACCGGAAGTAAGCAACACAATACTTCTCATGAGTGGGAAGGAACTTCTCATGAGTGGGAAGGAACTTCTCACAGAGATGGAGAAGAAAGAAGATCCACAATTCTTTGTAGTCAGAAAACCAAGGATTGTCCTGACTAGCACAAGAGTGGATGACTTACCAGATGAGATTCAGGAACTGCTGGGAGAGTTCGCTGACATCATCGTGGACGAATTACCTCGTTCGTTGCCACCAATGAGGAGTGTGAGCCATCACATTGATCTCATACCAGGAGCCATTTTGCCGAACAAAGCTGTGTACAGATTGACGCCGAAGGAAAATGAGGAGGTCAAGAAGCAGGTCCAAGAGTTATTGGACAAAGGATTGGTCAGAGAAATATTGATTCCATGTGCTGTTGCAATAGTGCTTAGTCCAAAGAAGGATGGAGGATGGAGAATGTGCACCGACTCAAGAGCGATCAACAAAATTACCATCAGGTACAAATTTCCACTGCCAAGAATGGATGATCTGATGGATTTCCTGAGTGGGGCAAATTATTTTTCAAAGATTGATCTGAAGAGCAGATATCACCAGATTCGCATGAGGGAAGGTGATGAATGGAAGACAGCATTCAAGACAAACGAGGGTTTGTACGAATGGTTGGTCATGCCGTTTGGTTTGACAAACACACCGAGCACATTCATGAAACTGATGAATGAAGTCCTGAGGGAATTCATCGGGAAATTTGTAGTCGTATATCTGGATGATATATTGATCTTCAGTAAGACGAAGGCTAAACATTTGAAGAATTTGGCCATTGTGATGAGGAAGCTACAGCAGGAGAAGTTGTTGATTAACATGAAGAGGTCCTCATTTATGAAGACAGAGCTCATTTATTTGGGTTTTGTTATTTCGACCAATGAGTTGAGGATGGATCCGAGTAAAGTGGAAGTGGTTAAGAATTGGCCATCACCGAGAAATATTTTCGAGGTGAGAGGTTTCCATGGTTTAGCTAGTTTCTACCGAAAGTTCATCAGGAATTTCAATGGAATTAGTGCAGCGATGATGGACACCGTGAAGAAGCGACATAAGTCTTTTCCTTGGACAACAGAGGCTGAGAAGAGCTTCAACCTATTGAAGTGGAAGATAACGGAACAACCAGTGTTGGTGTTTCCGGACTTCAAGAAGACATTTCAAGTGAAATGTGATGCAAGAGGATATGCCGTAGGAGGGGTCTTGAGTCAGGAGGACATGCCAGTTGCATATTTCAGTGAGAAGCTGGATGAAGCAAAGCTGAAATACTCCACGTATGACAAAGAGTTTTATGCTATCATACAAACATTGAAGAAGTGGAGGCATTATTTGATTCCGAAATAATTTGTACTATACAACGATAATCATGCATTGCAGTTTGTGACTCAGCAGGAGAAGCTGAATCATAAACATGCAAAATGGGTAGAGTATATGCAGAATTTTACATTTGTAATTAAACACATTTCAGGGACTGCTAACAAAGTGGCTGATGCTTTGAGCAGGAAGTGTTTGTTGTTGCAGGAGTTCCGAGTCAAAACATTGGGTTTTGAAGATCTCAAAGACATGTACGCAGGAGCTGCAGATTTTGGAGAAGCGTATGAAGCAGCTAAGAATCCAGTTCTCAGAGATCAGAGTCCATGGATAGATTACATGATCCAGGAGGGATTGTTGTTCAGAAGCAATCAACTATGTATTCCAAATTTCTCCATGAGGGAGAACTTGGTGAAGGAGAAGCACAGTGGTGGATTGGCAGGGCATTTTGGCCACGACAAAACATTCGAAAAGTTGAGCGAATCGTATTTTTGGCCAGGCATGCAAGCAGATGTCAAGCGATTTGTTGACAGATGCAGGATTTGTCAGCATTCGAAGGGAAGAAAGCCGAACGTGGGTTTTTATTAGCCATTGCCCATACCAGAGAGACCATGGGAGGTGATCAACATGGATTTTGTATTGGGTTTGCCGAGGACGCAGAGAGGGGTTGATTCCATCTTTGTGGTGGTGGATAGGTTTTCTAAGATGGCACATTTCATCCCATGCTAGAAGACCATCGATGCGACGCACATCATGAATTTGTTCTTCAAGGAGATCGTTAGACTTCATGGATTGCCGAAAATCATAGTCTCGGACAGGGATACAAAATTCATAGGTCATTTTTGGAGGACGCTATGGAAGAAGCTAGGAACTAACTTGGCATTTAGTTCGGCTTATCATCCGCAGATGGATGGGCAAACAGAGGTGGTGAATAGAAGTCTGGGGGACTTGCTGAGAAGCTTGGTGACAGAACACCATAGCAGTTGGGACAACATATTGCCACAGGCAGAATTCGCGTACAACGACTCAGTGAATAAGAGTACAGGAAAGAGTCCATTTCAGATTGTGTATGGGACACAATCGAGAGGAGTTTCTGAACTCAGGGAGTCAGAACAGACTGCTACTAGCAGCGCTAGTGCAGAGGAATTTGCTGAAGCAATGAAGGAACTTCACAGCAGGGTGAAGGATCGACTGCTGAGGTCAAATCAGGAGTACAAACGCAGAGCAGATCAGCAGAAGAGACAACTTCAATTTGAAGTTGGTGATCTGGTTCTGGCACACCTAAGGAAGGAAAGGTTCCCAAGGGGAACATATAACAAATTAAAAATGAAGAAAATTGGGCCTTGCAGAGTCCTGAAGAAATTCAGAGAGAATGCTTATGAGATTGAGTTACCGGATGGCATCGGAATATCTCTGATATTCAATGTGGAAAACATATACCCATACAGGGCTGGAGAAGCAGGAACTGGAACTGAGGAGCCAGTGATCTAGTGGCAGAAGAAGATTCCGATTGCAGAAAAGCCACAAATGGAATACCTACTGGACAAGCGAGTGGGAAAGAAGACCAGGAGGAAAGAATACTATGAGTATCTGGTCAAATGGAAGAACCACCTAGTGGAAGATGCCAACTGGGAGACAGAGGTAGATATTCAAAAGCATGGATAGACCGTGCAGGAGCTCATGGACAGGAGCCCATGAAATTTTTCAAGCCGAGGAGTATGATGCAGGAGCATCGACAACACATAAAGCGAGCCAGCGTGGAGCGGAAGACAGCAGGATAAGCCAGCACACATTTTGAAATAATTTGAAATTGTTGCGTGATCTTAAATGATTCATTTAAGAGACAGCGCACTTGTATATTGTAATGGACCTTGCGCGGATAAGCTCTCGTCCTTAGGTAGATAGACGGGATTTAAAATAGTTAATGCTGGTAGATAGAATAGTTAAGTCTAGATTTGATAGTTTAGAGTTCGAGAGGGAAAATGAATATAGGCACCCTCATTGTATCATTGTAATATTATTCATTATTGAAGCATTCAGGAGCAAGAAGAGAAGAGCAAGCAGAGAGTTGTTTATAGAACATCCATGTACAGATATTGAATTAATAGAAGAAAGCTTTGATTCAATTTCATGGTTATGTGTCTATTCTCTGTGTGTTGATATTATGCTCATGAACATTTTCTTCCCATCATACATTTGCTTTTATATGATGTGTATGTGATGTCATGGTTGAATTGAAGTCTAAAGGGGACAAGGAATTAGTTTCAATTTTTTCTCTATCTTGAACCAGAGAATTCCTGCAAGGAGTGCAGTTGAATCGTCCGCAAGGAGTGCGTTGACTGAAGGGTTCAAATAGAGATAACTTTTGTTCTAAGTTCCCAGAAGTGCAGATTTGGCACCGGAGCCGTTCAAGGAGTGCGCAGGCCAAGTGAAATCTCAGAGTTGCGATTCTGAGCAAATTACTGAAACATTGTTGCTACAGGAGTGCGCAGGGTCAGAAGACTTCAACACTTAGATAAGGTTGAAGGTTTGCCACAAGGAGTGCGCACAATAAGTTATCAAAAGGACTTAAGAAGTCGAGAACAAGCTCAGGAGGAATAGGCCTTCGAACTCATTGAAGGATAAGCGTAGGGAAGTTGCCATTGAAAGTTCAGAGGAAGCGTCACAGGTTGACGAGTAGACAACGAGTCTCGTGGAGAGACATTTCTTCCTTTCGTGAAATTGCACGAGGGAGAACGGACGCACGAAATCATCCGAGGACATTTCGCGAAGTTTCGTGGGGCGTTGGATCTTGTGGAAGTGCGAGGAGGTTACGGCAGAAGCATCGAAAGATTCTAAGCTCAGGAGGGGCAGAGCGTTGATAAAGGTCTGCTAGGGCCATTGTATTTATTCAGGAGATCACCTATCGGGATCTCGTGAGAAAATCATCAAAGAGTTGGCAGCGGGAGTTGCGAAGTCACGAGGTGCGACATCCCGACCATGACGTAAGCCGAGTGGGCCATAGGAGTGAGTGCAAGACAGGTGGCGAATATTGGAGATCTCGCGAGTTCAGGGCTCGCAAATTTAAAGCTCAAATATTCGAAGGTTCAAGTCGCAAGGCGCGAGGTAGCGAAAGCACGACAGGAGAATCTCGGCATCTCGGTACATCGGGTACTCGAAAGTCGAGGTAGAAGTCATTTAATCTCGCGAGTGGCGAAGGCGCGATAGTGCGAGGTCGCGATAGCATGGAAATCCCGAGTGAAGTGACGGTTGTGGACGATTCAAGTCACACGTGCGCATTGGAGTCTCGGTACCTCAGGTATCGAAGGTTGAAAACCCAAAAGGTTGGTATCGCGAGTAGCGAGGTCGCGAGTTACGATCCGCCGAGGAGTAAGGAAGGGGATCGCGTGACGAAGAGAACCTGTGGGGTGAGAAAGTCCCGATAAGGGATTTGAAGGGCATTGTAGCTCTTCGAGCCATTGAAGGAGAGGGTCCTGAGGGAGAGATCGCGCTCGTGGAGTGCGGTTGGCGTCAATATATAGTGTGCGAAGTGCAACTGTCCTATCATAACAATAAGAAGCTATTAAAATTCAAATTGGTCGTTGTTTTGGCATTTTTTCTTATTCGATGAACTTTGAAAAATTAATATCCTGGAATAATTTGAAATCAACGAATATATACTCTGCGGAGTGCAATTGTTCTATCATATGAAAAAGAGGGCCTTCAAATTCAAATTGGTCCTTGTTATGCTTGTGGTGATAGAATTTTAAAAAAACTTGCTTTTGTTTGCTTCATTTTTTAAAAAATAAGCGATTTAACATCCTTTAGTAATTTAATGTACTTCACTTGTACAATATCATTAGATAATATTAATAATTTAGTATTTGAAAATAATGTTTTTAGATAAAGTTTATTCAGGATGAGCATCGCTAAACAATTGCAATCTTGAACCCGCCAGACGTGGATTCCGCAAGTCCGCCTGTCAATTTGTATATCGCAGAAGTGTGGGTGATATTTGCATAACACAGAACAAAAGAAGCTTAAATTTCAGCCCGCCGGGCCGAGAACCCGCGATCCAAAAAGTGCCCAAGTATGGAATGAGGGATCCGCATATGCTCTATAAAATATCGTCCATACTTTCTAAAAGTACACGTTTACTATGTATTCATCATTTGTCAGAAGACATTCATATTAGTCACCCGACCAGATTGTACAAACTTTCTCGTCTAATTAAATTCTGCAATATCAAAATTTAATACTAATAATTTAGTATTGATAATAATGTTTTTAGATATGTTAGATAGTTTATAGGGATTAGCATCTATAAAAAATGGAAAACTTGAACCTGTCAGCCCTCAAGTCCATCTATCAATCTATATATCACGAAACTTCGAGTGCTATTTGGAGGACACAGAACAATGAAACTGCAATGTTGAGCCATCCAGCTCGCAAGTCCACTTGTCAATTTTTATATCACAAAATTGTGAGTGGTATTTGCACAGCGTGGAACAATAGAGGCCCAATTTTCAGCCCGCCAAGCCGAGAGCCCCCGATCAAAAAGAATGGCTAAATATGGAATTCACAGGGGATCACTACAGGACAATAAAAGTGCAATGTTCAGCCAACCAGCCAGAGTCCGCCTGTCAATTTGTATATTGTAGAAGTCTGGCTGCTATTTGTAGGGCACAAAACAATAAAACCTCAATTTTCAGCCCACTAGGCCACAAACCCACGATCCAAAAAGTGCCTAAATATGGAATAAGGAATGTGCATATGTTGTATAAAATCTAATATCCATACCTTTTAAAAGTACATGTTTACTATGTATTGCTCATTTGTCTGAAAACCTTTATATCAGTTGGTCCACCAAACTGGAAAAATTTTGTTCTCTGCTTAAATTCTACAATATCAATATGTAATATTAATAATTTAGTATTAAAAGTAATGTTTTTTTATATGTTGGATACTTGATAGGGTTTTCCATCCCTAAACAATGGAAAATTTTAACCTGCCATCCCTCGAGTCCATCTGTGAATGTGCATATCGTGGAAGTCCGAGTGCTATTTGGAGGATATGGAACAATGCAAGTGCAATGTTCAGACATCCAGCTCGAGAGCCCCCGATCAAAAAAAATTGCTAAATACGGAATTAATACGGGATCGCCACAGAACAATAAAAATGCAATGTTCAACGAAACAACCCACAATACCTCCTATCAATTTTTATATCGCGGAAGTTTGGGTGGTATTTGTAGGACACAGAACAATAGAGACTCTATTTTCATACTTCTAGGTCACGAACCAACGATCAAAAAAAGTGCCTAATGGAATGAGGGATCTGCATATGCTCTATAAAATCTATTTTCCATACTTTATATAGTCATCTCCGCAAGTCCTCCTATCAATTTGTATATCGTGGAAGTGTAGGTGTTATTTGTAGGACATCGAACAATAGATACTCAATTTTTATCCCATCAGGCCGTGAACCCGCGATCCAAAAACTTCCCAGGTATGGAATGAGGGATTTGCATATGTTCTATAAAATCTCATGTCCATACTTTATAAAAGTACATTTTTACTATGTATTGCTCATTTGTCAGAATACTTTTATATCACTTAGCCAACCAAATTGTACAAACTTTCTCATCTAATTAAATTCTACAATATCAATATTTAATAGTAATAATTTACCGTAGGTCCACTTTTGAATTTTTATATCGTGGAATTGTGGGTGCTATTTGTAGAGTGCAAAAAAATAGAGGCCCAATTTTTTTCCCGCCAGCCCGAGAGCCCTCGATCCAAAAAAATGACTAAATATGGAATTAATACGGAATTGCTACTGGACAATAAAAGTGAAACATTCAACCAACCAACCCACAAGTCCACTTGTCTATTTGTATATCGTAGAAGTGTGGGTGTTATTTGCAGGACACAGAACAATAGAGGCTCAATTTTCAACCCACTAGGTCGAGAAACCGCAATCGAAAAAGTGGCTAAGTATGGAATGAGGGATCCGCATATGTTGTATAAAATATCATGCCCATACTTTATAAAAGTACATGTGTACTATGTATTGTTCATTTGTCACAAAGCTTACAAATAACTTGCCCGACTAGATTGTACAAACTTTCTCGTCTAATAAAATTCTGCAAGATCAATATGTAATATTAATAATTTATTATTGAAAATAATGTTTTTAGATATGTTGCATAGTTGATAGCGATTGCCATCCCTAAAAAATAGTAATCTTAAACTAACGAGCCTTTGATTCCATCTGTCAATCTGTATATTGCGAAAATCTGAGTGCTATGTAGAGGACACAAAACAATGAAAGTGCAATGTTGAGCCAGCCAGCCCGCAGGTCCGCTTGTCAATTTACAAATTCTGCGACATACAAATTGACGGCCGATATCTATCACTGAGATGTAATATGACCATTGACCCTTCACATCTCCTAGGTATATCTTATGCCATTTTTGTTTTGTAACCCGCCCGACCACTTTCCATACTATGGTATTTCTTGGAATCGGTTTCGCCATCACCGCTGCCTTCGTACTTGTTTCCAGATATGCAATAATTAATCTTTAATGTTGTTAGCCATCCTACAGGAACCGTTAATATTTTCATTAATGTCAGGAAATACAGAGAATATTTTCCATTACTACGAATTAAACTAATATTTGTGCACAAGTATGTTATCCTTTCCAAGTATTCATTTGAAAGGTGATGCAATCTTTTTTTTTGTGCGTGGATGGGTTGGTCCTTCTAAGAAATTTCTAATTCTTAATCTCTTTTTGGATTCACCGCCACCTTCACACTTTTTTCTAATTGTGCAATTAGTGAGCTGTGATGGTGACATCTCATTCCACACGAACGCTGGAAACTACTATCAATCAACGAAAGGCCCGAGGACATATTCCATTGATACACATTAAACCATAATTTGTGGAGGGTTATATTATCCCTCCTTGATTTTCATTTCAAACATCATCTCGAGAAAACGGAAATTCTTAATAACTTATGGAAGCAGTTCTCCCCACACACAGTAAACAAATTGGGGAATTATGGCTAGAGGTTCCACTATTCTAGGGAATATTATTACTATTCATCTCCCTCCGCCCAGGAGAAAACAAGGAGATGGTCCCTTGGTACACCGAGAGATATACTTAAAGCCAAAAAATTCCATGGCAATCCGAGCTACTCAGAGAAACTGCCCACTTGCATTCATGGCTATCGCAGAAGTTGATGTCATGAATTCCAAGCCAGAAGAAGATGATCTGATGGATGATGATACAACAATGGATGATGGCAATGCAAAGAATCTTCCCACTACTACGCCCAAATTGAAATCAACCATAACGAACGAAAATTTGTGGGGAGATTATATTATCCCTTCCGAGTGTTGATTTCAAAATCATGAAATCCTGTTCACACAGTGTGGCCATCGCATGTTCACGAAACCTCCATTCCTTAATTGTTCTTTGTCGTACCCACCACCTTCACATTTCTAAATATGTAATAAATAAACTTTACTGCTAACGGTTCATCATGCACCACCATTATATATTGTCATTAATCATTGAAAGGCTCGAGGAGCTTTCCCATTGATAAGAATTTAACCAAGATTTACCGAAAATTTACATTACTGACTCTAACTGTTCATTTAAACAATCATCTGTAGCAAAGCAACCTTCTCATAAACCTATGGCATCATCTTGACAGCAGTTCTGTGGAGATACAGTGAACATCTTCGGCCGCGAGGACTAGAACTTCCACTGGTCCACGGCATTTTCTTATTACTCAACTTCTGCTGCAGAGAACCAAGTAATTTGGACCTCTGGGATTTCCCATGCAGGTTGTGTCCCTGAGGTTTTTCACTGTAAGGAACTCGTCTCTTGGTGCGTCGATAAATTTATTGGAGAGAAAAGAATTATTCCACTGCAGGACTGCACTTTTCTTTCCTTGTCACCTCAGGTCTTCCACCAGATGCTGAAATTGTTGAAGCCAACATTGATGTTCAAATGAGAATATTGCAAACAGTTCCCAGCAAAGCATAATAACATATTGGACCTCTTGCCCCTTTTTCTGGAAAACCCAAATCTAGTTCCTAAAGATATTACAAGCATGCAGGTTAGTTCATTTAAAAATCCATTTTGCAAAATTTCTTGGCTGTTTACAAGAATAATGGGACACGAGTCCACAGGTATTGTTTCCTGCATGGATCTTTATATTTTGTATTTCTCAGTCAATGAACAAGCCATTTTTTATTGGGGCAAGTTAATTTCCCATGAAATCTCTTCCCAATTGTCAAGCTACAAAAGTGTAAAGAAATTTTGTATGTCATCCTATTTAGTTTTTGCAATAGCACATTCCTGTCGGTTTCCGCAACTGTCTCTATCCAAGAATGTCAGCTGCAAATTCCACCCAGTAACGTTCTGGTACCAGGCCTTGTGGAAGCACACAACTTCCCACTATTTTTATGAGGTTTTTAATGGCTTCCTGTCTGTTTTCAAAGTTTTGTTGTTAGGAGAAGATGCTCCCCACATATCTGAATAGCCAACTAGTTTTTTGGACAAGAAGGGGACACTCCAACATTTGGATAATTACACTATCATAAGAATTTTTGGCTCCACAGAACAACCTGCTCTCCTTCCATGTCACATTATGGACATAATGTTTGTTGGAGAAAAATCATGTCAATATAGCTACTGGTTCCATCTATTCAAGAGGAAGAAAAAAAAATAGTTCATTCCTCTGCCTTGGAGAATAGGGGAGTTTGTGCTGAAAAATGTCAACAAAATGGACGATTTCACAACACATTATAGCATCTCCAACTTGATATATGTTGAATACATAAGAGGATTCAACCCCTATGATATTTTTAGACAACATTTACAAACACTTGGCCTCGACGATTGTTTTGTAAATAAACACCTACCCAAAAACAAAGACAGTGGTGACAACGATCCTTCCTCTGATGCCAACGAGGTACAAACAGTGCAAAGATGCACTAAATTGTACATGCAACAGGGGAAAGGCCCTAGTGACAAAAGTGTTCAATCCACAAATAACACTCCAAAAAGTACTACATCTCGGAGCATTGCTCCAACGACCCATCATAGCAACAACAAAACCACAGAGTTCTTCAAATGGAGGAGGAGATAACGAACTTCCTCACTCTAAAATTGATAGTTCTCACAAGATTCTAGTAGAGATGAACAGAAAGAAAATGTGGTGCAGGCGGAAGAGCCAGAAATTCAGAGTGAAAACACAGAACTTGACACTGATCTAGATACCATGATCTTCTTCCTTGATCATCCTGGACCCACCATCGACCATAGCCATCCAATGGACATATACGCTACCAAAAAATTTGACGACGATGAATCCTTCGTGTTCTGGAGCATTGTTTTTGATACCCGGAACAAAAAATTGATAATTCAGAAAAAAAATGTTAAAAATAACAAAGGCAAATATCGTTCAAAGGTTGATGTTTCCAACATGAGGCCGTCCAAAATCTATGAAATTCACACTACGACCAAAGAAGCACTTCATGATTCCATTGGCGACATCGAGATCGAGAATGTCAGACTAAAGGACCAAATCAAGGTATTGGAAGACGCTTTCATTCATATGCCATTGCTTGTCAATCCTTTATTAATAGCCATGCCTGACACCCCTGCACCCAATGTAAAAACATCCTTCATCCTACTCGCATCATGTAAAGGATATGTGGAGAACAATATCAAAACAAGAGTGGAACTGGTTACTGAGGTGTGGAAAATATCACAAACCATCACTTGCCTTGGAACCAGGGCACATAGCTTGCTCAAGCTTTTGCAGGATGAATTAAAAGATGAAGAAAATTTCTTTTTAAAAACGGTCATTCCTTTTGGCAAGATTGTCAACAATATGATAGAAACAAAAAGAAGAGAAGAAGATCTTCCATCAAAAAACCGCATCAACCAATTGAATGCATGTTGGAAAAAAAAATTAAAGAACTTGCATCTCATTGTTCAATCATGTGAACAAGCCATACCGAAGAAAGATATATTATTCACAAAGCTGTCAAATATATACTTAGCCGGGAAAACCTACGATTTCCAAGACCCCCACTTAATCGCAAGCTCCTTGCCCTTAACCAGGCAAGAGTTCGATAAACATGTTGTTATGTTTAAAACATTCTCTCTACAAAAGTTTTGCAACATCCTTCAATTTGATCAAGCTCAGGTCCACGACTGGCTAGTCAAATATGAAATACAGAACGAAGAAATTCATCAGGCTCTCTCTAATCTTTCTATCGACTTCCAAGAATGAGAAAATGATCTTTTCAACATAAAAATCTAGAATGAGATCAATGTCACCCCAATGAGAGGCTACATTGAAGAATGGCTTGAAAGGAAATTGAAATAGGCCACCGACAAAAGGCAACAGGTAGTTTCCAGCATTCCAACAACCGTGGAGGACATCCTTGAAACCGTAGTCATCGACAACATCAATGAAACAGAAGCCACAAGCAAATAGCCAAAGGGATCATATGTAGCCACACTGTAAGTTTACTCATCGCATCCTTCTTTGTTTATCAACCCAGTTATTCCAGTTTATGAAATACAGATGTATAGCCAAATACTTATACTTTTCCATTTATTTTCTTTTGCAGCTATTGCACTCTATCTTCATTCCACAGTATTTTTTCTTGTACATATTTCTCTAATGGTCCGCAGGAGCCCCAATCCCAGTCTACATGACAAACACATTGAAATTCCGGTTTATATGTAACAGACTTAAATTTTTTTGTATATTTCAAAATTTCTAGCAGTATGTAACAAACTTTTATTTTTTGACATATTTCAAATAAAAATGCATTTAAATTTTTATATGTTACAGACTCTATTCTTATCTTTCACCACTTTGTATGAGAAATGCATTTAATTTTTAATATGTTACAAACTTTTGTTCTTATCCTTCACCAGTCTGTATGGAAAATGCATTTACTCTTTTATATGTTAGAGACTTTTCTTTTTTATATATTTCAAAATAAATGGTGCTCAATAATGCAACCATCATTTACTTATACCCCATGTTCACAAATGCATTTAATTTTTTTATATTTCTTATCTCCTATTAATTTTATGTCATCATATATTTTTATTTTTCACCAGTCCATATGGAAAATGCATTTAAATTTTGAAATTTATTCTTGCACTGTAAACAAATTTTTTACTTTGTTATATACTTTCAAAAAAAATAGGTTTTCTATATACTTTCAAAAAATATCATTTACTTTTGCCCCATCTTCCGTGATATACATGTTTCACACAACATTTCTGTGATATACATTTTTCATCGAACACTTCGTTTCATTTACAATTCCACCCTATTTTCCACAATTTTCTTTCTAACCTCGTTGGCAAGGACTATGCTGCCACACAACCTTGTTTTTCATAGATGCTTCATATGGAAAGTTAGCAAGAATAGTTCAAAAATAATTTT
>SNQJ01S0059169.1:0-15032 GCA_010110895.2 Picea sitchensis | reverse complement strand
ATTGTGAATGGTATGAATATTAATATCTTTAAGAAATAAGAAAATAAAATTACATGTTAATATCAAATTAAATTATATGAAATGAGTTTTAAATAAAATTATAAATTCAAAATGAAAATATACAATGAACAATGAAAATAATATAATAAAATATATTACTAAACTTAATTTTAATTTTCTAAGCAATTGCATGTGAGTGAAATTACTTTAAATTTAATGTAACTTAAATTTATATGAATTGAAAAGTATATTTTAAGTGAAAATCTTTTCTCAAAAATTTTCAATCCTAAAAAGGCCTTCATTTCAATGAGTTTAATCCATCTTAATGCATTATAAATCCTAAGTTAAAATCGATATATAGTTATTATATTAGAGATTCATTTTTTAAGGTATATGAACTACATAATGACAATAAACAATGAATAGAAATTTTTGAAAACACAAAAATATATTTATTTATTTTTATTATTACATTTAAATTTTTTTTACCTTATAAATCATAATTTAAAAAAAATGTCATAATATTAATTGTTCTAATCTCTTTTAACTCATAAAAATTATTTGGATGAATATATAAATAAAACTTAAAATAAAATCAGTAATTATTTATCTATATTAAAATTTTATAAATAAAATTTAGTTTAAGTAAACCTTAATCATCATAATTATAAATCAAATTTCACAATTAAAAATAAAATTCCATTCAATTGAAAATAAACCTCCATTTAATTGAAGAAAACATTTTTTAGTTTTTTTATAGATTTTTAAATAAAAGAATCATAAATGAAATTTAAAGGAAGAAAAAACTAATTAGAATGTTAAAGATCTTAACAAGAGTGACATTATCCAATTAATGAAGGTATATATGTCCTCAAATTCTAAAAATGATGATGACGATGATGATGAACAACAACAACAACAACAACAACAACAACATCTACTAAGATCGAATTGGTCTATGACATTAAGAGGGTAAGAGAGGTCTATGACCTTAAGAGGGTAAGAGATGAATTGTGATTTAAAATTTTGTTACTATTCTCGAAAAGCATTAAGAGAATATTTCCATGATCACCATACTTTTGTTAAGTTAACATGTTAGGAAGGTAGGTAGTGTGACAAATATTTTGAAAATAAGATCTAATCTAGGTAGGTTGGACAATCTAAGAGAAATTAATTTTCATCTTCAACCTTCTTAGTATCACAAAGGTGATACACTCTTTCATCCCATGGCGTTTTAGGAATTGACAAATCCACAGTTTCACTATGGTGCTCGTGAGAATTTGTTCTTATCTTAACAATGCTTATTTTTTATTTACACTTGGAAAAATAGATAGATAATTTTGATCTTCTAGATTAGGGTTGATTACATCCTTATAATACCTTAATTTTATTTTTTCCTCTAACTCTTTATCACACCACATTTTCTCCTTAAATTTTTATTTGACAATTTTTTTAATAGTATCTTTAATCTACAAAATGGTGTCTTTCATGATTCCCCAATAGTTTAGCCAAGACCAAGAATATTTATATCATCCTCGCTTGAGTCAATGGTGTCTATGACTCGATTTTGAAGCAATTTTAGGAAGCCTCTTAGTTTCCATGTTGTTTAACTTGTTCTTATACATTAGGTATCTAAGCATATAGCCAAGCCCTTTGTCTTCCATGTTGTTTAACTCTGTTCTTATACATTGTATCTAAGCATAGCCAAGCCTCAATGGGGAAATGCTTGTCGAGGAGGATATGATATGGTTTATTTCCTTTAATTTTGAAATTAAATGTTATAAAATTCCTTTGTATTTTCTCTATCTTCTCCTGATTCATCAGAGATACCACATCCCTCAGAACATATATCCATAAATAGTAGTAAGTGTAACAAGACTCAAAGAGGACTCTTCATACCAACCCAAAAATCAACCTGATTTAATTTTTCAAGCCCATAATAAGCTTTCCATCCCCAATAACTCTTTGTCAATGCTATAGCTCCAATTTAGATTGTGATGAATATCAATTCCAAGATATTTGTATGAATTCACTCTCCAAGTTTTTATTTTATATACTAAGGTAATATAAGTGATCAGATTGGATTTCCATTAAATCATGACTTTAGTCTTGCCATATTAACAATCATAGCTACTATTATTGGAGCAAAACTCGAGGATTCTTAGTTGGTTTCAAGATCATGGGGACTCTTTCCATAAGAACGATATCATGGACATATAAAGAATATTGATGACTATACTCCGCTGAGAGTATCGACGACACAACTCTCTTTTTCCAAGCAAGCAATCTCTAACTTGTCAATGTATATACAAAAGTGTAGGGGACAAGGGACAACCCTTGTTTGACCTGCTATTGTAGTTATTCTCTTTCACACTACTCTCAATGTTAAACTTAGCAATAACATTCACATACATCCTCATTGCATCAACCCTCAACTGGAGAGGCACTTTTATCTCCTCCAACCTATAACCAAAGTTTTTCCTAGGAGCCATGTCAAAAGTTTTTCTAAAGTCAACAAAAACAAAAGGATTGCTTTTAGTAATAATGGCAAACTTTGAAATGATCCTAAAGGTAGCAAGATGTCCACAATTGAATTATATCTCATAAACCCGACACCCCACCTTTAGCTCTTTACACGAATCTCTAGCCAAAGGCTAATCTCATTTTCCAAAATAATTCCACAGCTTCATAAACGGCTAATCATAAATGGGTTTTGTAATTAGAGGGAATGTTTCATCCCATTTTTAAAAATAGGAATTTCCAATGAGGCTTTTTACGTCTGTGGTTTAGGGGAATCCCTTTTACCTGCTAAATTAAAGAGCCTGTATGTGAGGGTTAAGGATTGGCCCTCCAATTTTAGAAATTTCATCTTGGTAGAATTCAATGTCCTTAGCTTCTTTCCCATTTGCAAGTCAGCTTTTTAACCTGAACTCTATTTCATCTAAAGAAAAACTTCTTCCTTTGTATGGGAAATATGAATGGTGTCCATGGAATTAGAGTATTCTTAAATACTTTTAAGGTAGGATTCCAGTTTGTTAAGGGAATCCTAATATTTTCTTTTAGTATTATGATTAGAATCTCATTCCATAACTCTAGATCCAACTTATATATAATGGAAAGTTTCCTCCTTTTATTCATCTAGTAATCTTTTTTCTTTTAATTAGGATTTTGTACATATTTATCTCATCGTTTTCCACTTCCATTAGAAGCATCCCTAATGGCTTCCTAGCAATTTTAGATTCTTTATCTCACTGGTATTATCGCCTCCATTATTATTTTTATAAGACACATTGAAAGATAACTTGTTAATATAAGTGGAAAGAGTAGTTGTAAAATTACATGATATAGTTCTTCAATGTTGTCCTTATAAGTTAGGATATTTAATTCTAATTATTTATATCCTTTAAGAAAATGTCAACCTACTTTGTCAAAGTAGCAATTCCCCTTTGATTATCATAATTCCTCTCCAATGGCGCTCCTTTGTATGGAAGAGTTTAGAGTTAGGTTTAAAGGTTTATTATCAGAGTCTGGGCTCATGGTCATTGAAAATGTCAAAATTTGTTATTTGGTTGGAAACGGGATATCATATATCACATAATCTAATATTGACACTACCACTAGTAGCCCATGAATACAAGTCATCCTGGGTTGATTCTTGCACATAATTTTACCACTCCATTGCAAATTATTATTAGGTCTTGATATTGTAGAGCTCGCATGAACTTAGTACCAAACAACTGTGTATTTGAGAGCCTCTTTGTAGCTATTAGATAAAACAATGGCCTATCTAGACATAAAGGATTATGGTTGGAATTAGTAATTAAAAGATTAGTTTGTTTAGTTGGTGTCTAGGCATTAAAGTCTCCTAGAGGAGGATACACCTTCATTTTTCAAACTATAAATATCTCTTTCTAAATTCATTATAGGGAAAATTGTTATCTATATTGTTTTTATATAAAAGTAGAATAGGTGAAAATTAACAAATTGCTATATACATCTTCTAGTATCTGCAGGTTTGAAATTTCTATCAAAATGCATTGATTGAGAGGGTAGATCTTATGAACTTTAATGTGAGGAGAATGCTCTTCTAATATAACACATGTTATGTCTCCTATCCCTCTAAGGTGGGATTTTATTCCATTAGGGAACTTTGAATTTCACATACCCTAAAGTTTCAACTACATAAATAATATCATTTCAGCTAGGATCCAACTTATCATAGGACCTTGCACCATGGAAATCCACGACAATTACAAAAAAAGATCCCAAGTGTCCAAAATTCCAATTTATTATTATCCTTTGGTCCTCTATCCAACAATATTTTTTTATTTCTAATTATTGTTCATTTTCTAAGGTTCTTTACCTTTGACTTCCTCCTAATTCAAATTTTTGGTCTCTACAATGAAATCTCTCATTTATAAATATTTCACCCTTTTAACGCTGAGGATTTCATGCATTAAACTTCTACTTTGACACTTAATCAACCAATAATACCTTCATTTTAACTAAATACCACTATGATATTTTTATTTTAAATATACAAAGAATAAAAATAATTTAAAATGAAAAAAATTATAATTATTTTAATTTCCCTAAATTAAGTATATTAATGTATTATAATTTATTTAAATTTTAATATTAATTTAAATTTCCCTTTTAAATTAAATGCACTATTATAAATTTTATTATAATTTTAAATATATTAAAAGTAAAAAAAAAAAAAAAAAAAAAAAAAAAAAGAAATAAATAAATAAAATACAATTATTGTTAATTTCCCTTCCCTCTTTTTATAGAATTTTTAATTTCCCCTTAAATTTTGGAGTGCACGTGAGCCTCAGGCATAATTTTGATGAATAGATCTTTGCCCCGAATTCCTCGTAAACCTTTGGAAATAACGTGTTCTGACATTTTACGAAGTACCCAACATTTGCATTTGATTAAATATCCATTCGAGTTGAAGCAACGCACTTTGATCAGCTAAAATGAAGATAAATTGTACGAGATAAGTCCATTAATTATCAACTCAGAGAGCTTTCCACCGACTGATTGCATTGCATTCCGTTTTGCGTGTGAATGGTAGAGGTGATGAAGATTATTTCATAGTCTCCCGTATTCATACAATGTGACAAGTTTGGAAAAGGTATCAACAGCAATTGCTCATTAATTTTCGTGATGATTCTAAGCCCACCCTCTGATTTATTCGATACAGAAAAGATAATGCGAATGTCAATGTAATGGTAGTTTTCCAGGTAGTCATTCGAGAAACGATAGTGCGAATGTCAATGCAACAACACAGTAAAAATTCCATTGAGAAGAAAACATAGACATATTTATTCGACTTATTTGCCAACGGCTACACACTTCAACCCCTAAAACTCGATCCAGCATGATCGATATAAACGATGATGGAAACCATTGAATGCAATAAGCATTATTCCAAAAGCAACTTTATAATGATGATACTGCAACGCAAGGGTAGTGAACAAAATGATGATCATTAAACGCTATTGAATGACACAGCCTAAAAATCCGACGAGATCAATGGAATATAATGAGCATCATTAAACTCTATTAAAACAGCATAAAAACCCGACGAGATCAATGGAACAGATGCAGTAGACAAGCGTACCTATTTCAGTAAGCAGGATGATGAGGAGGAGGCACCGTGTAGTGTGGGGGGGATTTATAGATGGGAGGAGACTCATGAAATGGAGTAGGTGGGGATTTGTGGACCGGCGGAGGTAATACTCTAGGCTCTGGAGGGGATTTGTGAACCGGCGGAGGCAATACTGTATGATTGGGAGGAGGATATTCGATGGGCTTTGGGGGAGGTCTGTGAAC
Source organism: Picea sitchensis (assembly GCA_010110895.2). NCBI lineage: Eukaryota > Viridiplantae > Streptophyta > Pinopsida > Pinales > Pinaceae > Picea > Picea sitchensis. Next base: position 9,191 of record SNQJ01S0059169.1, on the reverse strand, counting down.
AGGGGGAGGATATTGGATGTGCTTCGGTGGAGATTTATGTACCAAATGATCGTGATGATATTTGTGCTCCCGACGATGATGCTCGTGCTCCTGATGAGATTTGTGTTGAGGAGGAGGATATTTGTGCAGCGGAGGAGGAGAGGAAGTAGCGCCACAGTTATATGCCTGGAGGCATATGACTGCGAAGAAGGCCAGCAGCAGAAAGAAATGAGTCCCTGCCATGTTCGACAACATGAAAACGGATACACAGTGATGGAGTGCAATTGGAAGTGGATCGAGATGGTTTATATAGATAGATTCCAGGAGCTATTCAAAGTTTTCAAATCGAGTTTTCCGAACAGGCTTTTGTGGTGCAGAGAGGCTCTGTTCTTAAAAGATCCGGTACAGGATTTTGTGCTGTAAAGAGGTTCTGTCCTGATTAGCTGGAATCGAGCTAATACGCCGTTGCCGGCACATGTTTGCTGTTAGGTTCACGCTGTTACGTGCAGAGAGGTTCTGTTCTTACGCTGTTTTGTGCTGTAAAGAAGTTCGGTGGAATCGAGCTAATACGCCGTTGCCCGCACATGTATGCTGTTAGGTTCACGTATTCGCTACATCGATCTTCGCAAAGTATAAAATATTGCCATTTCTAACAGCATCTCTGTAATTTTGATAATTGAGGACGTAGCACTAAACCAACAGTGTATCAACAAAAATCATAGTTATTTAAGGTCACCGTCCAGTGCACGACTCGTGCGGCTCAAGATATTCCACGAGGAGCTTTACAGAATTTAGTGCCCCATTTCACGAAGCCTTTTTAATATATCAGTGCCTTTATGGGATTGTTGTAGCGCATTACATTATATTTATGTAAATGGTGGGAATTTCGGTTTACTTTTAAAATGTATGTGTATATTGACGTAATAAGCAGTGGTGGGGCATTTGTCTAATGTTTTTATGCAAACATAAAACCTACACCTGCTAGCATACCAAACTTTTATGAAACCACCTCACTATTAAAAGAAGTCGCAGAGGTGGTTGGGGTAGTTACTGAATATTGAGAATTGGTCCTGGTAGAAAAAAGGTCGATTGATCAAGTGACAAGGGATTTTAACACAAAGTTGCCCCTTCAGATGGCGAGGCTTGTGAAAGGAGAGACAATGATTGTCATGGGTCTCATCAAAGATTCTGACAAAGCGATCTGGACTGTTGCATCCAGACGGGTCATCATCGAAAATGTGGGAGGTTCGCATGATCACGCTCGACTAAGGAAATTCGACGATGACTAATAAATCACCGACAATGATGGGAGTCGGGGATAACAAAAATTGAGGCTGTTTTCCATGAGTGTTGAGGCTGATATCTTCCATGACTGTTGAGGCTGATATCTTTTATTCTATGAGATTTTTTTGGTGCACCAATCCTACCATGAAAGAAAAATAGTTTGCATGCAAAATTGTTGGAGGATTACATGTGAAGTTACAATATCGGAGGTTTTTTTGAGTAAGCATATGTGTGTGCATGCTACATTTACAAACCATGTATCATCAGATGTGAAGATATGACATTACGTTATTATTTCTCCTCCCACATAGGACCCGGCAGCGCAGCACGATATAATTTGCAGCTGTGCTCAGAAATTTTTCTTTTTCTTGTTCTTCAAAATATTCTGCAAGATTATATTTTGATTTCTGGAAGCATGTCTAGGTGGTTTTCCTAAAACCGAACTTGTATCATGGGCACAAAATTCTATGTAGAGGATAAAGAACACGGTTGAAGGGCATATCTGGATGAATTTCCAAGGAAAACCATAAATAGTTTAACTCCGCATCTGCAATTGGCGTGATATTTTGTGCCCTTGTAATATATTTTGGCTGTGGTGTAAATAATCTACGATTTACACCATGCGATACAGAGCGTTTGTGCTGTTCATGTTTCTTCCCTATAGATTGTCATATTTCATTCAATTTCTATGTGTACATATTCCTTGTTCTCCGGTGAATGCCATCTTTCACTAATGTTCATTGGATTTTGTGCGTTCCCACATTCAGTACCAAACAGAGTAGTTGGAGAAAATGAGGGAGTCTTGACTACATCGGATGAAGATGATATAGAAAGGTGCATACTTGTACCGTTGTTTCGTATTGCGCTATTTTGTATTTCATATATGGTCCTGCATGTTAAACTAGTTGTGTGCCTTCCTATATTGTAAGTTATCTTGGTTACATATGTTCTTTCTTGCATACTAAGCTAGTTTATGTTTGTTGTGTTTGCGCTGCATTGTTCCATTTAAAGAAACATAATGTTTGGACAGGACGAAGGACACTTTGCTGGGTAAATAGACCTTTTTCTTTTACGTTTTCTTTTAGATGTTTGTTTTAATACTAACTTGCCTTCATCTCGAATATACAATGGAGATGAAGGCAAGTTAGTATGAAAAAAAACAGGTTGCTTGGACAAGGAGATGAATCATTTTGTGCAACAACAAAGGGTTATGTGGCGCACCTTCTAAAAGGTATACCAAGTATGCTGGTAAATTAAATATGGCTGCATCTAGGTGGGGGCATATAATATTAGATTTGAAAACGATGAATTTGCAGTAATGGGCCTTTATGCACTCCCTATTTCTACTTTTCCATTTTCTATTATCCCTCATTTAATTCATCCGCCTAGTGTTCTTCCTCGGTACCCTCAAGGTAATTGGTTGGTGGACTAACGGATTCACATATGTGGTCGTGCTTATAATCTTCTCCATAGTTACCCACTTTCTCGATTATAAGCTGTCGGGTAAGTTGGAATATTTCTCCTTGGCTTCCCTGGTCTCCAATATACGTATTGGCCATGGTGCCCTCAAGACTCACACCATGTTTACGGCTAAAACATTTCTCCGCTAAAAAATTGGATGGCTATAGTTTTACTATATTTAGTCCTTTCAAGGAAAAATAATGCATAAGGGATTTTTATACTAGTCCCTCATGTTCATTACACATCTGCATCGTGAGTCATTGGACTAGTGACATGGCTATGAGTAGTCAATCATCCTAGACATCAAGAGACCGACAAGGCCAAAGGTAAAGATGCATATGCTTTGCTCTTACTATGTTTACTAAAAAAATCTGTTGGGCTATATATTCATCTATGGCATGAGGATATGTTGATGTCATATGCACATGGTTTGGTGTACCAAGAAATGTCAGCAATAAGTAGACATTGAACGCATTGCATGTTCAATGTGATTAAGATGTGTGGTCACAAAATAAGGTTCCATAGTTCATCAAACTATGCAGCCTTTTAGCACACTACCATTCACTTTAGTTTTCCTTAAAAAATAAGCATTTAGAGTTGTGACATCCAAAGTACTGTCTATAGAGGGCTTGAACAACCGCTAAATTGGACAAGTGTTCATCGGGACATAATGGTTGTTCATAGAACCTACTTGGACAAGGCAAACAAAAGTAGATCCATTATAGGTACGACATGACAAAACAAGGAGCATGACATTACACTAATTTTCCATATTCCTCCACAACTTATTCAAAACATGTATATCATGAATGAATGGTATATCCATTACACATTTTAATATATATTTCCTGTCAGATATGACCATGGTGATTGTGATCAAATTATTCTTTGCTCAACGAAATAAGCATTGTGGAAAAAATTCTCTGTATTTGTTCAAAACATTGTTTCGTCCCAGACACAACAATAAACCAACTTATAGAGAGCAATGAAATTTACCCAATCAAAACCATTGACACATTTGTCACGCTGGCAATAAAACTTGGCTTGCAACACACTCTCCATATAAAAAATGGAGAGTCAGAAAACGACAAAGAAATGGTACCACTTTTCATATTCAATTTTGTCCTTTACTTTGGCATGTCCATGTATCTTGGTTATGTTACACAAATATTGCACTATTCCATGTTGCAAACAGAATTGTTCTATACATATTCAGATTTGTTTTCATCAAAGAAACAACAATTGCATAGAGGGAAGATTCCACTTAAGTTGTTGTTTAAAATATAACAAAGAAGAGGAATGCTAGAGAAAGGATCTTTCTGACAACCCATGCAACGTTTGTAACAGAGTTGCAAGAAGATATAGTACATGATATGAAGAATCTAGTTAGCTCTACAACTGTTGTTCATATACATCCACAAAGTATCTCCTCAATTTTCTCTTATGTGGCGGCACTAAACAAAATTTTGCCCCTCATTAATTCTTACTATTTTTTTTAAAGGGGGTGTTGCAGTTGTGTATTATATTTCTCAATGTATTAATCCCTTTGCTCATATTCCTAGGTTGAAGGTATTTTAGTTGCAACTAATGTGTACTCGACCCCTTGAGCCCTCAGAGTGCAAGATGCAACTCGCTTCTTCACCTTGATAAGTGATTATACCCATGGATTGGTTCAAGGATGCGGTGAAAAATTCCATATATATATGGGCATTGAGTGAATGTTGTTATCCAAACTGTGGGAAACACAATTGTACAATGTACCTAAGTAGGGAAGCTTTTGTTACAAAATGTGCTTCCGAGTTGGCAGAGTTGTCGTATGAAAAATATATACAGAAAAAGGCAAGCAATGTATACATACTGCCAGTGTGAGAGGGTTTCCCCAGATACATATCAAATTCCCTTTGAACAATGAGGTCAATGCAATTTTTCATATCGACCGAAGAAGGGGAAATATATATATATTAATATATCAAACTTCGGCAGGAAACAAAAAATACCTCACTGTGAATATTTGTTAAACATCTAGATGAATGTTCGTTGGACTGGCCCATATCTCCTCAGAACTCCCCATATATATCATGGCCCTGGTTATTTTCTACCGGGAACATATACCAAATGTAACAAAAAACGAATGCGGTGATGTCTTTTATTTGTATACCAAATTGTTTGGTGCAAAGGTAGATGGGCTTCTTCTTTATGGAACCTTGTGTGTTCCATATGGTAATACCTGTCATTGTTTGAAGTATGGTTGGTTCTTGGTTATTTTCTTTGTCTGTGAATTTGTATACCGTGGAACTCCAACCCTTGTTTGGAGGACACATAACAACATAATTGCAATTTTATCGAAATTCACAGAACTACCGATAATTTCTAAGGATGCTTGTGACGCAAATGTATTATGTGGATTGCTTTATCATATTTTGATGAACTTGTCAAATTATTGTCTGAAATAATTTGAAATCAATTAATATATAGTGTGTGAAGTGCAACTCTCCTATCATAACAACAAGAGGCTATTACAATTTGGTTGTTGTTTTGTCAGCTCTTTTGCTTATTCATTGAACTTGGTAAAATTAATATCCCGGAATAATTTGAAATCAACAAATATATATCGTGGAGAAAGTGTAATTGTGTTATCATATGAAAAAGAGGGCCTTAAAATTCAAATATACGTCCCTTTATCTCTTAAGGATAGATATTTAAAGAAATCTTTCTTTTGTTTGCTTCATTTAAAAAAGCAGATTTAACATCCCTAATTTAATGTACTTCACTTGTACAATATCATTAGTTAATATTAATAATTTAGTATTTGAAAATGATTTTTTTAGATAAAGTTTAGGATGACCATCCCCAAACAATTGCAATCTTGAACCCACCGCACGCGGAAATCGCAAGTCCGGCCTAGGCATCGAAGTGGGGTGGATATTTATGCGGGTAACATTTAACAAAGAAGTTTCAAATTTCAGCCCGGCCACAGTCGGTAGGAACCCGTATGATCCAAAAGTGCCTGGCATAACGAGGGATTCATATATGTTCTATAAAATCTCTTGTATATAATTTCTAAAAGTACATGTTTACTATGTATCTCCTTCGCTTGTCGAAGACCCTTTATATCACTGCCAAACCAGACAGAAATAAATTTTCTATCTAATTGTTCGCAGAATATCAAAATTTAATATTAATAATTAGTACTGAAAATAATGTTTTAGCTATGTTAGATAGTTGATAGGTATCACCATCCATAAAAAATTGCAATATTGAACCTGCCAAACGTGGAATCCGCAAGTCCACCTATCAATTTATATATCGTGGAACTCCAAGTGTTATTTGAGGACACCTTAAATACAAAACGTAATGTTGGAGCTATCCAAATGCAGGTCCCATTCTCTCAATTTTTATATCGTGGAATTGTAAAGTGGTATTTTCACAAAGATGGAACAATAGAGGTCGAATTTCAGTCCGCCAGCCCCAAAGCTCCCGATAAAAAAAATCTCTATATATGGAATTCATATGGGATCTCTACTCTGACACAGTGCAATGTTTAGCCAACCAAATTGCAACGCTTCTAACAATTTGTATATCATGGAAGTTTATCAAGTATTTCCAGGGCAATAAAAACAATAAACCTCAATTTTACCGCCACAGGTTTAAACCCAAGGGATCCAAAAAGTGCCTAAATGTCGAATAAGGAATGCACATGGGTGAACTGGGTTAAGACCCTTTCGCGGACACCGTCTCCAAAATCTAAAAACATTTTTTTCAATGCTAATAACTTTTCTACCGAAGATATTATTTTCTACTAAAACCATTTTTTCAATCGAAAAATATAAACATCAAATCAAATGATGCAATAAATCCACCCCCATTTGCGTGGTACAATTCTATCGGGTTTATTTTTTTTCCGTACAGCGGTTGACCAATAAAAATAGTCACCGAACTATTTTTCGTCAACTATCTTCATAAAAGAGTTTATATATAATACCCCACACACTGATTTTAAATGTTTATGCAAATTTCAGGTCGCTTAAGTTGTATGTCATCGTTGTCGTATGTTGTTGTGCTTTCGCTTGTATGCTTCTCTTCAAGCAGTTGTCGTTGAGGGTCAGCTTCTGTTGGTCGCGAAAGCACAATGAACGGGAGCATAAATGGATTTAAAAGCGCGAATCCGACGGAGCTGTGAATAGGTTGAGCCTAGGTCGCCGCTAGGGTTGCAATGTAAGTTTTGAAACCATTTTTTAAGTTTGTTATTGTAATTTCTAACGGCGTTTGACCGCTGCAGATACCAGAAGCTTTATCATTTTAGTTTTTCCATCAAAACAATTTTTATTACCGTGAGTGTTCAATTATTATGTTTGGGCTTGTTAATATTGTAGTTTTGGATCAGAATCCCTTTTATCAAAAAAACTCTTTATGTTCGAATCAGAAGGCTCAACAATATAAGGTTTAGTTGTTATTACATCAGAGTCTTTGGACCTGCGGCAGATATCGAAGCTTTGACCTGTATATGTTTAATTTTTATTACCGTAGCTTTCGACTGTATGTTTAGTTAGAAACAACCTAAGAAGCCGAAAAGTCGAGAAGTGTAGCTTTGGAATTTATGTCAATTTTATTGTCATAGCTTTGGACCTGCATCAAGCCTTCTAGATATTTTATAATGCATAAGATTAGTGGATGATCTTATCGGCTATCAGCTATCACATCTTAATTTTATTTCCGCTACCCTGTGTTCTTTTAAGAATCCCTAGTTTTTTATATGTCTAATCACAAGTATAACCTTGCTTTCTTCCTATCAATTTAATTGAAATTATTTCATGTTTGGCTCTTGCATACCTCAAATCTCATGCATAGCCTTGGTTTAATTTTATCAATTTAATTGAAATTATTTCATCTTCTACCAAGAACTCCAAATATCATGAGTATATATTTAATTAAAAATATTTAAATTGCCATGGCTCTGCTCTTTTTAAATTCGAACCACCTAGTTGGAAAAACTCGATAGTAGAAGCCATTCTTAATGATCCCTTTGAAACCCTCATTCGTAAATGAACCAAATCTATGCTATAGGTGGGCTGTGTGGCTCTATCTCTCTCCCTTCTTCAACTATTCCTGTCCTGCCTATTAAATTAAGTTTCTACTATCGATTCTAACATACATATTTAGAAGTTAGTAGTCATCACTAACTGTTGTTTTTCTCTTATTAGTTTTAACATATCGGTTTTGTGTGTATCCATCCTGATAGTAGTTAGCCTCGCTTGTATTTCCTTTTAATAATCAGACTCTATTAACTCATTCCCCGAACTAACCCCATATATGATTAGTTTTAACCAGCCCCTGCCATGCATTTTAGTTCCCAAACATATAACCCATTTTAGCATACTTAAATGGTATCATTTGTTTCTAATTTTATTTCAAATTAGAAAGAATAAAAAGCATTTTACACCTGACACGATTTATATCTCCCATCATGTTAATCATTATTACAGCCTTTATATTTGTAGCTATAACACATGCAATTTAGTTTTTCTTTCACCTTCTTTTGCTTATAGTTATTGTTGCTATTTGAATTGTTTTAAATAAAAAAATAAATTAAAGTTTTAAGAGATTGTAATGACATAATCCACCAGTCATTAAATGTTTACATATCAATCATCAATAATTGTATCTTACATTAGTTTAACCGCTCTCGAATTTATTTCTTCCTTTTCCTTTATATAAAATTTAATTATTAACTTTTTTTTTTTTTTTTTTTTTTTTTTTTTTTTATTTTATATATTTTGTGTTTAAAGTTATTTCGGGTTTAGTTAATAAGAAAGTTTTATAAAGTTAGTTTTTTATAAAGATGTTTGAAAAATATGCTTTATGCTTATTGTTTCCACGCCATGCCAAATAATAATTAGTTATGTAAATTTTTACCTTATTTATATCACCATCTAAATGTGAACATGTATCACTTTTCTACCTTACCTTGAGAAGTACATGAAAAAAGGGCCTCCCCATTTAACCATTCCAATATTAAACTATGAGGATTAAGGGTCTTTTCCCTTAGCAACATGCTTAATGTATACCTTTATATTTTTTTATGAAATAAATGGGTCTTAATGCAGTGGTGAACTTAAAATTTAAATAAATGGGTCTTAATGTGTGTGACTTGGTCAAATCTAATTGAAGTATTTGCAATATAAATATAACAAGAAATTAAAAGCTAAAGGAGTTCATTTTTCCCCAAATGTTCTTTCTTTCTATGTCTCTCACTCTTGTGTTTTCGAAATATTGTATGTAGAAGTTTCCTATAGATTGACCTACACCGATCACGATTCCTACTCCTTAGAAGTTCAAATCTATGTATCTCCTAAAGATTTATCTACACCTATCATGAGGTCTACTCCTCATTGGATCACTACTCCTACAAAAGCCAACTTATTGGAGGCATGCTCCTCCACATTCAAAAGCTTTACTTAATCTATGCA
>SNQJ01S0059168.1:16222-42563 GCA_010110895.2 Picea sitchensis | reverse complement strand
TCCACCCCTCTCCCTCAACCTCTCTGGAAATCGTGTGTGTCTCCTTTACTCCATATGTGAGTCTGGTCGACAAGCTATCGTCAGCCTACATCATCAACAATCATGTCAAAAATGTCAACATCAAATCATCAAATCAAAGAAATATCACAGTAAATAAATCAACCCAAATAGCACACTCCCTGACTCAATCCAGAGTCCAAGGGGGTTCTACCGATGCCTTTGCATCCTCAAGGTCCAAAACCCTGCACCCTCAATAAAACTGAGTCAATAGCACCTATCTACATCAAATAGAAAAACATCATGTTGTCTATCAATTCAATCATAATCAAGTATAAATGATTTAACATCATAAAAGTCCAGATCACTTGCGAGCAAGTGTCCTCAAAAAATAAGTTTTCTCAGTGCACCAGAGCGGGATGTTACAAATCAATAATCATAACTCTGTACTAAAATCAATCCAAAAAAACACCAACACTACACCAACAATTACTGTTTATCAAATTTTTTGTTGTTTCAACATTTAAATTTCCATGAAACTCTCAATTTGTAATAGTATATGAAATTATACTCATAATCGAAACAAACTTTCCATTTCAACAGTCCTGTTAAGAAAACACTGATAATTTATTTCTTTGCCTTCCTTTCAAAAAAACACACAACAATATGTTCGACCTCTATCCCATAATTCATCACTCTAATAGTAAACATCCACTGTCTATCAATTTACAATCGTTGCCCAATTAAAATATGCATAGGTCCCTTTTTTAAATATGAACAAACTTCCAAAATATGCCCAATTACATACAGTCTTCATCATATTAATCAACAAGGTGTTGCAACGAAACTACAATCAACATAAAACCTGAGCCTAATCACTTTTGATATAGCCACTGATAATCTTTATTATTATCCAATAATATATATGAGGCGAACATAGCCAATTACACACAGACACCATTTTTACAATTAGCCACAACCCTGATCGAGCCTAGAAAAACACACAGGTGTTTCCAATTCCAATCAAGACCACACTGTAAAAACACAGTGAGTGAAATAATAACGAAAAGAAGAAAACCCTCGACTATATATAATTTCATGTTCCCATTGTAATTGTTCAACCAACTTTATCATAAAAATATGATACAAAGACTCAACATGAAACCTTTATTGCCATTCCACTGATAACTCATATTTGACAACCAAGAAGATGCCTGAAGGGAGCAAGGACAGCTGGAGATTAAAATTGGGCTTTGTCGAAAACAAATACAAGGTGACAATCAAGAGCATGCTCATCTTTTAACAATAGCACAGAGAAATGGAGGTATTCAAAGACTTATCAACCACAGGTAAAATAACTTTCAATATAGACACAACAGTAAGCCACAAAGTATTTTTATCACTCCTAGTCTGGGTAATGGAACCAACAATTAGCCACCGAGGGAAGAAACAATGGGTAGGGTAGAAATATCCAGTGCTCATAGTGTTCTTCATGCTTGTAGAGGAGAGGCAAAGTTAACTGAACAGTGGCATTTATTCAAATACCACACATAGATATAACCTCTCTGTCCACTTCCTTAAGATCTGAACTGTTCGACAACAATACCATTGAGGACACATAACGTTGAGGTATAACTTAAATCACCCCACAACCATACAATACATAATAATGCTATGGCCACCCAAATACTAGATCTTGGGATACTTTGGTGAAAGGGAAATTAGAATGAGTCCATGACCATGACTCTGGCATGAAGAAATTACACAAAAACTGAAATGACACTCTGAATGCGACTGGATAAGGGTTACACTCATGACTGTGAAGGAACAACCAACGATAATACACAGAACGAAACCCTCCACCATTAATACAGAGCGATATGTAACACATTCACTTACTATCCATAGAGACCCACCATGATATTAAACTGATGAAGCAACCAGTTAATTCAAAACTTAAACAAAACCCAATTCTTTTGCTTGCAATCCGAAACAATTAATGTCATCACAGAGAGAACTAACACGCATTTACACAATTGAAATTCTCAGTAACACACGAATCCAAGCATTACTGAGCCATTGTTTGTTCATACACAAAGATTATTTCATGGATGGGGAGGAAAAGAACCATACCTGTAACAAAATTCTCAAAAGGACAAGTTGGTTGAGCTTTCTTCTTCCAAAGAGCCTGAAATGCGAAGTTTAACCACCAACAGACCAAAAATTCAACAAGGAACAATGCTAGGGTGACGACCAATGGGGGAGTATAGAGTGACGTGCATTTATTGCATGTCGCTTCCATCTCCTATCCTATTTGAAGTACAAGACAACTAAACATTCACCAATTCATTAATCCATGTATTCAATTCCCAAACAATTGAAATCTGCAATGATATCCCTTTCCCAATGTGCCACCCACTAACATTTAACCTTTTCCATCATTCTATGCCATATCACATATTTTCAATGCTATATGTGCCCAAGTCAATCTAATGAAAATTTCATAGCCACTAACCAACCATAGAATAATAGTTAGGATTAATACTAACATCACTTAACTTTTCCATTTGCATATAACCCTTAACATACCTCAAACATAACTTCTTTTCTTTTAAGAATTTTTTTCATAGGTTTTCTTCCTTTGTTTTGATTATGTTATCACTAACATATCTCTTGTATATATGTGGCTAGGTAGTCGATCACAATGATTAGTTATACGATTAAATCATAGAAATTGTAAATACATTTCCATCATAACAAAAACAATGCTTGAATCGTAGAAGCATTCCATGAAATGCATCATCTACCTGTTACTATGTCAAAACTGAAACCAAGACTGCATTGTCAACCATGTAGGATTGTGTACACATCATCAAAACAACAACAACAAAATGTGTGATATGTCTATCTTTGAGTCTCTAGTCTACAAGGGGGTCCCACCTACTAGTATTATATTATTAGCATAGATAAATAATAGGGATTTAGCAAAACTTTGAGGGTGGAATTCATCATTGTGATTTTAATCGTCAACATCGTTTTCACAATACAACATGTTTTTCTCTTGCTTCTTTCCCAATTCCTCCATAAACCTATGTAACCAAATCACCTCTTTACTAGCCTATGTAGTAGCAACATACTCTTCCTCTATTGTTGAAAGTGCAACAAACTTTTGTAGTTTTGAAATCCAACTTATTGTTATTCCACCTACAGTAAAAACACACCCTATGGTGTTCCTCTTGCTATCTTTATCACCTGCCATATCTGAATCAACATATCCCTATAGAACATTTTATGAACCTCCAAAACATAATGCATGAGTAGTAGTACCTTTCAAATACCTGATAATCCACTTTACTGCCTCCCAATGTTCTTTACCTGGATTGTTCATATACCTACTCACAACTCCCACTACATGTGCAATTTTTGGTCTTTTGTGAGCCATCGCATACATCAAGCTACCAATTGTTGATGAATAAGGGAACCTGGACATGTATTCTATCTCCTCCTGTGTCTTGGGACACATTTTCTTGGTTAATTTGAAATGGTTCACCAAAGGTGTACTAACTGGTTTTGCAGTCTTCATTCTAAACCTCTCCAACAACTTCTCTATGTAATCACCCTGAGACAATGTCAATTTGTGATTTTTCTTGTCTCTTGTTATTCTCATACCAAGGATTTTGTTTGCAACACCCAAATCCTTCATCGCAAATGAATTAGATAATTTCTTCTTGAGCAAATTTATATCCTTCATACTAGAACCTGCAACAATCATGTCATCTACATACCATAGCAAGATAATATAGCTTCCATTTTCTAGCCTTTTAAAATAAACACAATGATCAAAATGACATCTACTATAACCTTGTTTTTTCATAAACTTGTCAAACTTCAAATACCACTGCCTTTGAGCTTGATTTAGTCCATACAAGCTCTTATTCAACCTTCATACCAAATTTTCCTTCCATTTGACCTCATACCCCTGTGACAGTTGCATATAAATCTCTTCCTACAAATCCCCATGGAGAAAAGTTGTTTTTACATCAAACTATTTAAGATGAAAATCTTCTATTGCCACAAGACTTAAAATAGTCCTAATTGAAGTCATTTTAGCAACATGAGAAAATATTTCATCAAAATCTATACCTTTCTTTTGTTCAAACCCCTTTACAACAAGTCTATCCTTGTACTACTTTTTGCTTCCATCTTCTTCCTTCAACTTGTAAACCCATTTATTCTGCAATGCTCGATTTCCTGCACGAAAATGAACCAAATCCCAAGTCCAGTTATTTTTCAGGGAAACCATTTCCTCTTTCATGCTTTCTCCCACTTCTTTTTAGGGTCTACCTGCATCACCTCTTCATAACATTCTGGTTCACCAGAATCAATCAACAATAAATAATACAATGAAGGAGAGTATCGTTCAGGGAGTCTACTTAACCTGGTAGATCTTCTAACAACACTTGCAGGAATTTGAGGTACATGTTGCTCCTGTTGTTGTAAATTTTGATTTTCTAGTACCTTTGGAATTTCGTTTTCAGTGATCTCATCAAGCACTATGTATTCTAGTTTTTCTTTTTCCTATTTCTTTCCCGGCAACTGATCTTTGTACATGATCTTCTCATTGAATATGACATATCTACTCCTAATGTTTTTTTTATTTTCATAATCCCATAAGACATAACCAAAATGATTAACATTTTATCTAATAAAGGTACACTTCTTGGATTTTGCCTCAATCTTTGTTCTATTTTCTTTATCAATATGAACAAATTCTTCACAACAAAAAGTCTTCAAAAAAGAATAGTTTACCTTTTTACCTGTTCATGCCTCTTCTGGAATTCCACCATCCAAAGAGATTAAAGTTCCTCTTTTTATTAAGTAAACAACAATATCTACAACATCTTCTCAGAACTGTAAGGGAAAACCAACATGCAATATCATACTCCCTACATGCTCCATGATTGTCATATTCATCCTTTCTAACACACCATTTTCTTGTGGTGTTCCTGAAACTATATTCTCTCTATGAATCCCATGGTATGAATAGTAATAATCAAACTCCTTGATACAATATTCATCTCCATTGTCTGATCTGAGACACTTCAACCTTTTTCCTATCTCATTCTCAACCAAAGCTTTCCATTTATTAAAAGTATCAAAAACATCATATTTTTTTCAAATGCAATAAATCCAAGTTTTTCTAGTTGCATCATCGATAAAAGTAACATAGTAACAAGAGCCACCAATAGATGATACCTGATTTGGTCCCCATACATATGTATTCGCAAGCTCTAACCTTTCACTCTTCTTTTCTTTTCTGACTCTGAGAAATCAAACTCTCTTCATTTTTCCATAAACACAATGCTCACAGAAATCCAAATCAATTTGTTTAAGATATGGAAAAAAAATGTTTTTGTGAAGTATATGCATCCCCTTCTCACTCATGTGTCCAATACTTTGATGCCACAGTGTTGTATCCACTCCTCTAGAATCTAAAGGGATAGAATATTCAGTATTACCAGTACATAAATACAATGTGCCTACCTTCTCTCCTTTTGCTATCACCAATGATCCTTTGGTGACCTTACACACCTTATTTGTAAATATGGATATACAACCTTCATTTCTAACTGCCCTGTTGAAATTATATTTTTCCTTAGATCTAGAACATGTCTTTCCTCTTTCAACAACCATTGGTTTCTATTCCTTTTCTTTATTTTAACCTTTCCCATTCCAACAATTTTGCATGATGCATCATCACCCAAATGAAACTGTCCAAAATCACCTTGAACATAATCTAGAAAATGTTTCCTATGGGGTGAGGCATGAAATGAAGCCCCTGAATCAACTACCCAAGACTCAGAAATATTATCTACAGAAAGAATCAAAGCATCTTGTAACACATCACCTTTTACATTTACTTCTTGATTTTTTTCATGTTCTCCATCTCTTTATTTCTTTGTATATCTGTAGTCTTTCTTCATATGTCCTTTCTTTCCACACTTCCAGCACTCTATCTTTCCCACTCTAGATTTAGATATACCCTTCCTATAATTCCTATGGTTCCCTAATCCCTTTCCTCTATCCTTTTGTCTTTCCTTGTTCTCCATGTTTAACACATTACTTGATGTCTCACCTGTTCTTTTCTGTCGCATTTCCTCGCTAAGGATAACACCAACAACATCATCAAATTATAAAGTGTTTGAACCAAAGACAGAGTTACTTACAACCATGACCAAGCTATTCCAACCTTCTGGCAATGAGCACAATATTAGAGGAGCCATGAACTCATCATCAAAGTCCACTTTTACAGAACTTAGTTGATTAGTAACCATATTAAATTCATTTAAATGATCTGCAACAAAACCACCTTCTGACATCTTCATATTAAATAATATCTTCATTAGAAATACCTTATTGGACACCGAGGGTTTTTCATATAGTTTATCCAATGCGTCCATCAACTCCTTCATTGTATTTCCTTTCAAAATATTGAAATCCACCGATGCTACCAGGATTAGCCGTATCATTCCTAGTGCCTTTCTATCAAGAACCTCCCATTCTTCATCCTTCATGGTTTTTGGCTTCTTTTGTATTCCACCCAATGGTATGAACAGATCCTTCTGATATAAATAATCTTCCATCTGCATCTTTCATAACTGGTAATTTGGTCTTTAAATTTCTCTCCCCTAAACTTTCCATCTTCCGCCATTCCTCCCACTTGAACCAAGAACCCTCTTTTCTTGTGAGTTACCTTTCGCTTTGACATTAGTTGTTGGAAAAACATGATCACGGAGAAATAAAATAAAAACAAATGCTGAAATAAAACACAGAAGATACACAATACAATAGAGACATAGATATATGTGGTTCACCCAGTGTGGGCTACATCCACCAAATAAATTTCCAGGTCCTTCCCTTTTATTCTCCAACAAATGAATGGATACAACCTACAACAGACCCATTGTAACTTCCTCTTCTTTCTCTCAGAGTCTCCTCTCTCATAATACAATATTTGCAATGATACATAGCCTCAATAAATTTATCTCATAAAAGAGAGTTTCCTTCTAGGGAAAGTAAACCCTAACATAACTTCTACCATCATATATGAAACCTTATAATGAACGGTCTAGATTTACTATGAAAACACAATATACATTTACAAGGAAAATTTTCTATCAAGGTCCTTTTTACCCCTAGACCCTATAGGGGGGGAAATCCCCCCCTTGCAACTCCCCTGTGTGGAGGGGTGTACAATATTTTGGGTTGTAAAGTATTCATGGGGTATAAACATGGTTGAAAAAAAAAACCTTTGAATAAGGAAGATAATCACGCTCCACAACCAACACAAATGCCACTTGGGAACCACCTACCATTCTGTAGCAATTTCCTCATCTCAATCCTTGAGGACAAGGTTGTTTTTAAGGGGGGGGGACATGTTAGGGACCTAACCTACCTAACCCATCACATAGGTAGAATAATATATTTCCATGTAATAAAGGACAATATTAATAAGGCCTAGAAATAAGGAAGAATAATTCAAATGTAAGAAGACCTAATATAAGCTTCCACTTCTAGAAGGATCTTCCTTTAGATTGTTCTTTTGGATATAAATATTTAGTATAAATAGGAGTAGAGGGTATGATAATTTGTGTCTTGTATATTATTGGAATAGATCTATATTATGTTGGAGGTTTCCCCCTCAAAGAGGAAAGTGAACATTGTTATCACTAATCAAGGTTCTCTTTTTGGTGTTATTCTGGTATTATTCTGGTATTGTTCCGGTTATATCATTGTTGTTCTACCATTTCTAACTAAAATATTTATGTTATGCATACTATTTTACATATGGAATAATACATGTATCCCATAGTTATCTAATATCCTCTGTAAATTGGCAAGGATGATCAAGGGGAGCTTCTAGATGCAACTCATGGTTGTTTATCACTTCCTGGAGTTCACATATGTTCTTGATTGATGCTAATATTTTATCTTCCTGAGATGCAGAGATCCCAACTACTATCAAGATTTGAGAAAGTTTTTGGAGTATCATTTCATCTTTTTTTCTATGGACTCTTGAGAATCCTTTTTTTTCTAGCTAGTAGGCCATGTCTTGCACAGGGGTTAGTGTGTGAGGTATCTTACATCTCTAAAAGAAAACCTTAAAAAAATTGAAGAACTGAAAAATAAACACACTTAAAGAAAATACAAACAAACTAATCATGTACTCGAATTGCCACTTTACTACTAGGATGTTGTTGTCACCAAGTTATATTTTCACACAAGTTATCTTCTCTACTCATATAAAATAAAAAGGGATAATACTAATAAAACACAAATTATAACTATTTAAAGGAAGAGGAAAACCTAACTTTGGAGCGACCCCTTAGGTCATCCTTAAAATCACACCACACTTACATGAAAAGAAACACACTTACATGAAAGGAACAGTCAAAGATTTGGAGAAACTCACTACAGTGGCTACGCAGGTTCTTTCCTTTTATCTTACTATTTCTCTTCCCCTAATCTATTTAATTTAAAAGCAACCTACCTATGCTCTAATCCCTTTAGCACCTCCCCGACAATGATGGAAAAAATGTGGGGCTAAATATATGTATTATTAATTCCCAACATTAAATTATCAACCAGAGAGTGTAGACTTAGAGGTGCAAGCACATGAAATGTAGGATTGAAGCCTAGTCTAGCCCAATATAAAGCCAACAAGAACACTTTAATGCAATAAACGAAAAAAAAATGAATTCAATTGATAGGAAATAAACTAACACCTTAGGTTGAAACCCATTACGAGTTAGGACTTTAATATTCCCTTTGGTGATTAAGTAAATAAAATAAAATTAAAGTGAAAGAAGCCAAGGTACAGGAAATAAAACCAAGTGCAAGAAACATGCAATACTGAAAATCTAAACAAGTGCAGGAATGAAGTGTAATGGAGGAATATAACAGAGTTGAAATCTAGGTGCAGGGACAAAACATAGTTGAAATCTGAGTGCAGGAAATAAAAAAGAGTTGAAATCTAAGTGCAGTAACACAAGGAATGAGAAATATAAGGTCATTAATCTACGCAAAAATAAAACGAAATAACACAAATAAATTAAATCAAAAGGAAATTAAAGTAACAAAGCAATCTACAAATGAAACTCACAATAACTCAAAAAAATGCAATCAAGTTTTTATCTCAAGAATCATTCTTCAAGTCAGCATGCCATCCACATGAAACAATGATGAAATAAAATATGTTGCAAATATACTCTAAACTCTAAATTTATGAATGAAAAACTTAAACAAGAAGACAATGAAGATTCAAGAAGATGAATGAGGAGAGAGATGGTGTTTATTTCTGCATTTAAAGACTATATACATAGGATGATTCTTTGTAAAGAAAACGATTTCCTAAAATAGAAAGAAACAAAAGAGAGATGAAAGACTGGACCAAAAGTGACTTTGATTCTCCATGGTTTAGATCACTGACTTAAAGGAAAATATATTTCATAAAGAATCAATTATGGGATGAGGTGAAATACCCTCTTCAATCAATTTCAAATCTGATATGAACGTACTTAATTGACAAAGGACATATATTTTATTAATGGAAAGAATGTTGATGAATGTAAAACAGAGTAACAAAGAAACAATGGAAAAATAAATAAAATTGCATAAATGAAATGGAATTTCTCACAAATGAGAATTTATCTCGAGTGTCTAATCAACTTTATTTCTTTTGATAAATTTAAATTCATATGACTAAATTGGAAATCTACAAATGCAGTTAATTGAATTCTAATCTATTAAGCAAATTGAAACAATACAGAAAATAATAAAAAATAAAAAATGTTAACTAACCAACGTACAAACAACAACAATCTTACCATGTTGAGGGGCCCTTCCCAACTAGTAATTGCTTCCACAAGAAAACCAATACCCTTGAATGCTCATGTGCACAAAGACTTCATCTCTCTTATTTCATCAAATTCAGAAATTACACTAAGAAGATCACACAGAGTTATCTATATTTTAATGATGAATGATAATGGATCCCCCTATCAGCCCTATAAGACTCTTAATTATACATGAAATACAAGGGGAAATAATAGAGCCAAATCCCCCAAACTCAGATTTTGGTTAAAACTAATTTTACAAATTTTAGAACAAAATCAGAAAAATCTGGGTTTTTCATCACTTTGGGCAGATTCAAGTTGGAGATCCACCCATATATTCCAAACCAATTTGGATTTACAAAACTTTCTCATGTTTACTCAACTTTCCACCTTCTGGACAAAACCTATATCTTAGAATTTTCAGATTCGATACCATCTGTACGAAAATCGAGGTGCAAGTTGGTTGTCTAGAATTTTTACTAATTTTGGTTGAATCAGTCCCCCTGATCGGGAGATACACATGTTAGATATGGGTGAATTCCAACCCAATTTTTTTCATGACGACGTCTCTCTGTAGAAAACCCATGTCCATGATTTTCCTCTAGAAGCGTGCCAATATGTCAAACTATAATTTGGTACCGAATGCTTGTAGAGTGTGTTGGTACCGGATGACTGTGTTGGTACCAGATGACTATATAATGTGTTAGTATTGGATGAATTTGTTGGTACTAGACATGGTACGGGAATGTGTAGGAACATATTTCTTATACATAGAAATATATTATTAAACTTTCATCGATAAAACCATGATAGAACTTCTTTAATCATTAAAAACATAGAAACGACAATGTAATAACCATGCTAGATATAATGACAAATGATAATGTTTAATTAGGGTTTATGATGCAATTAGGCATGTAGTATCAGTGAAATGAGAGAAAAATGTATTATGATGAATGCATTTTTGTAACAAAAAAAATGCCAAAAGTGGAGCCCAATAGAGGCTACAACCCCTTGAGTTCTCTGGTTCCAACCCGAAAGTGTCTACAACCACCTAGTTCTCAGGCTCCAACCTGAAGGAAGCTACAACTCCATGATTCTTCGGCACCAACCAGATGGAGGCTACAACCCCCTTTCCTTTTCCTGTCCTATCGCCTTAAACAATAAGTGTAGACCAATTGTCACTACCACAATCACTGCCACTATCACTGTCACATCAACATGTAACCTGGAAACCTATCACTGTATCCAAGTTGTCACTGTCAACCTGGCATTGTATGCAACCTGTCACATGAACCTGTCACTGATGAACTAATACTCGACCAGATCCTCTCACATGGATCATATAACAAGAACACCTCTCAACTACATGCCCAACTGATCTAGATTTTATGAGAATAATGAAGTGAATACAAATTATTAAAATATGCTTAACACAGAATAACAAAGATATAGTAAAACTGGTTTTCTATTCAATAACGAAATAAGTTGAAACTATAAAATGAAGCAGAAAACAAGCTTGTTGGAATGGTGGTGGCTAATCTCTGAGAAGAGATGTGACAGATGCACTCATTCACAAGAACATGATTACAATGAGGCTCTGAAGGCCATTTTTTACAATAAATAGGAATGTTGAAAACCATAGACATCCAAAAACCTAACCCTAGGAGATGAAGCACCAAAAGTCATGTGGGCCCCATTTGGGTAAGTCAGTACATCAACTTCCTGGGGTTGTAAATTTTGTATACAATATTCGTTTTAGGTGCATGATATCCCGTCGGAAATGTATCATCGAGGATATTAATTTTGGGGTCTCAATCATGCCTTTGTTTATCATTGAGAATCTCTATCCCAAAAAACCTTCATTTAGGCCCTCAAGATGGCCCCGAAAGTTAAAACTGCTAAAAATAGTAAATTGCCAAAAATTGTCAGAAAATTGTTTGAGTGAGTTGGAATAGGTGGGTGGCCACCGATTTCCACCTGGATCAATCCTCCCTCCTTAGGAATAAATGGTCTCCATTGGATTGATTTCCCCAATCAGATGAGGAAATTTATGTTGAATTTGGCCCCAGGTGAGCCACTTGCCTTGGTGCAGGAGTTGCCCTGCTTTGACGACTCGATAAAGCTAGATCCTTTGTTGTTGAGTGCCCTTGATATGTGTGTCCACAATATGATCATTGGATGCATGTTGCATGCAGTCAGGGTTGATCTCTATTGGTTTCAACTGTTATGTTATCTCTGAGGTGTCCAATAATGGTGAGAAATATGGTCGAAGGAGAGCCACATTGAAGACCGCGTGAAGGCCAAGGAAAGGGGGAATGTTGAGCTCAAAATCATTGTCACCCACAACCTTGGTGATGGTGTATGACCCATAACGAAGTGGGTTAAGATTCTTATGGGGTCATGTAAGGCATTCTTTCTTCAAGTGCAACCAAACTTTGTCTACCACTTGAAACTTATGTGGCACCCAATGTTGATAATGTCGTTGCTTATACTTGGCATTAGACTTTTGTAGAATATCCTGAACCTATTGGCAGATATGCTAGATCCACTCAATGAACTAGGTGACTTTGTCAGCTTCTGGTGGAGTAGGGGAGGATTCGGTCGAGGTGGTCACCAGGGGTAGTGCAACATCCATGGGGCCGAATGATTGGAATCCAAACCCCACCTAAAAGGGGTTGTGGCCAGTTGAGCTATGCAGGGCTCGATTGTAACTATGTTGGACATAGGGAAGACTCTCATCCCATGTGAGGGGGTGTTTTTATTTTTACATGTGTAGGATATGTACGATCATCCGATTGATGACCTCAATTTGGCCATCTGTTTGGGGGTGGAAGGCAGTGGATTTGGTGAGCTTGGTATTTATAAATGACGAGAGGCTCAACCAGAATGTGTTGAGGAACTGACTATCATGGTATAAGATAATAGTTTTTGGGATCCAAAAATGTACCTATACTCGTTCAAATAAGATCTTGGCAATGGATTATGTTGTGATATTCTTCTTGCAAGTGATTAGAATCACCATCTTGGAAAAGCGATCAACAACCACAAAAAAATAGTCATTTCCTGACGCAGATGCCTCTCTTCCTCGATAGAGCCTCTATGTTGACCTCCCGGTCTTAAGGATCGTTCAGTCTATTTTCATGAGCCAAAGTGGCTCTTTTGATTCCCACCAGAATCTCTGTTAAAATACAATCCACGGGTCCTTCTTTTCTCAACCACGACCTTTGTACACGTCTATGGCTTTTCCCCAAAATAGAGTTTCGGGTTTCAGGACTTACTGATTCCCGATGTCAAGAGTTCTCTGTCCTCTTGACTTCCCAAATGCCGAAATGCTGATTTCCCAAAACGGCCTCAACAATGCTTAGCCCCCTAGGCTATGTCTTGGCCCACATGACCACTGCTCATAATACCATGGCTCTATTTTTAGGGTTGTGCGACCCAAGTGCCCGCCCTCCTATCCTCTAGACCCCCGAAATGTCGATATGCGAGATGTGGATTGGCAATTTCCCGACCTTCTCCTTATTTGCAATTTCGGGCTTTCAAATGCCGAAATGTATGGACGCCTTGTCCTCAAGATCCCTGAATCTCTGAATCCTGATTTGCCGAAATGGCTCTTCTTCGGGATTTTCCTCGAAATTCAGGATTTCTGCCACGTGTCCCCTCAAGATGGATGGTCCTCATCGCTTTCATGATTTCAGGTTTTCAAACACCGAAATGCTTTGACTTCCTATCCTCGGAACCCCTGGAGTTCTGAATGCTGAAATGTCGATGGATGGCTTTCCTTTCAGGAATTTCCCCGATAGGTTAGATTTTTGCCACGCGTCCTCCTATGATGGATGGTCAAGATCAACTTCGCTATTTTGGGATTTTCACCATGGATATTCCCGATCTCCTATCCTCGAGACTTCCAATTTCCCAAATGCTGAAGTCTCGATATCCTGGGGCCTTTCGGGACTTTCACCTCTGTTATTCACGAAGGTTTAAACCCCGTGCATCTCCTATTAGATCCAATGGATGATTGGTAATTGGACCAAGATTCGACGGTCTAGATCTCTCTCTTCTCATGTGCGCTCCTCTGCTGCTCCATGGATGTGAAAACCTTTCAACGGTCCAGATCTCTCTGGCTGGATCCAATGGCAGTTGTTTCTCCTCCCTAGCTTTGGTGTTTTCTTCCCAGACTTGGAAGATTTCTCCAGGACTAAAGGCCTCGACCTTTGCCTTTCTTCTCTGCAAACTCTTTGACTTGAGTCTTCCCGCGCATATATGAAAGCACTGTCCCTCCAGAGCTTTGGGAACTTTGAACTCTCCAAAGAGTTCTTTGGGCCTCTGTGACCTTTTTCAGATATATCATGTGCGTAAAAGCACTATCCCTTCTAAGATTCTCCTGTAGCTTCAACCTCTAAGGAATTTATCCTTTTCCTTCTCCTTCAAATGGAGAATGTAATGCCCTCCTGGATATCTCTCTCTTCTCAAGCAACCTGATTGTTGAGTCTTTCAGGGTGTTCAGTAACCCTGTGAAGGTCCTCCCCCTTGGACTCTTCTTCAAATTCAAAACTCAAAAGAGAGTTCTCTCTGTGCTCTCCAACACCTACTCAATGCCCTCCTGGCAGAGTGTCTTCTCACAAAACATCCAGTAGTTATGTCCTCTCCTATGCATCTTATGCGCCTTCTCAATGCCTCATGGCAGAGCTCTCAGAATCCTTAGTGATTCTGGTTCTTCTTGAACTCACAGTAGAGTTCCTCCTCTATCTTTTGTGCACTCCTTGCACTGGCTCAATGCCCACTTGGCAAAGCTTTACAGAACTCAAAGAGAGCTTCTGTCTGTAACTGTGTTCTTCTCCATAGCCTTTCCTCCTAAGGTATTTAGCAACCTCATAGGTCTTTCTCCCGAGTTGTTGATTTCAGTTTATGTGTTCGCCTAACACGCCTTTGTCTGAACCCACATAATTCAGAAATGCACCCTCTGTGCACGACTATCAGAACCCATAGATTCCTATCACACCCTTCCGGTATGAAGCCCCAAAGACTTCTAACCTTGAAATAAAAAAAAAACCCTGCAAATTCCTAAACATAACATACATTTGCAGCATAATAAGAAAACACAGAGACATTCATTTAACACCAGAAATATGCAGGAAAAACCGTTGTTTATACTAAACTGGAAAATACCTGTTTGTACAAGGTGTTCCTAAGCATCGACTTCAACGGAGTCTCAGCTCCTTCTCAAAATCCTCTCTTCCCTCCCAACTCTCTTTTAAAATGAGATCGCAATTGATCTTTTACATGAGGGGTCTCTTCGAGCTCTTCCCTCCAATCTCACCTACCCTATTCAATTACATTGAATGGGTTGTCTAGTCCACAATCGGATCTAGATATCAGCCTTCAAACATTTAAGGCCTACCTACTTCTATGCATGTGCAAAGCATGGCCTCACGACTCAACAGCCTAAACATTTAATTAGATTCAGATCCAAAATTGATGATGAGGGTTGCACCTCTCTTCAACCTAGAATGCATGCGCTTGACATGGCTGGTTGGTTGGTTGGCTAACGTGAGATGATGCTCCTGAATCATACTCCTTAGCTGAAAAATTCATGAGCTCCTGCTCATGAGCATCCCCTCTCAACTGGGGAAATCCTCCTGGATCCCAAACAAATGTCTGGAGTTGTCTCTTCGCTCCATTCCCTTGCTATTGTTGTTGCTTATGTGCTGCTGTTGTTGTTTCTTTTCTTCTACTTAGCTTCTCCTCGCTGATAGTTGTTTTTTATTCTACCATCAACCTTCTGATGTCTTCTATCACCTCATCTAGCTGCTACAATGGTTGGCTCTGCTCATGCAGCCTCCCTAGCTGCAAAAATTTTCTGCAAATGGGCAGATCACTGTGATCTCCCATGTCTCCTTCTTCTGCTTCCAACTTCACCTGTTGGATGTGCATGCCCTGCACTATCACCCTTCTCTCCAGGGCTTCAATCTATTCATACAGATCACCCAAACTAATCTTGTTTGCTTCTTCCTCTTCTTCCACTTCTACAAGATCCAATGCTACAGTCCTTTCAGGTTCCTCGCTGAAAGTATTGAGCCATTCCTTAGAATGCTCATCTTCTTCTTCCACATGGGAAGCTTATAATTCTTTCTCCAATGATTCCTTGATAGTCACAGTTGGCTGTCTTTCTTCTTTTGTTGTTTACACCTCAATATCCGCAACGCAGACTTCCGCCTTTCCCTGGGCAAATGGTAGGAATATTTCAATTCCCCCAATCATCAGAATGTTATTCTGATTTTCCTCTTTTGTCGGCTGCATCTGCTAATCTAAATCCAACTCTGAGCTCATCTGCTCTGTCAGTTCCTCTGGCTAATTCCAACTCACCTACTCATCCTTGCCCACCTGGAAATATGGGATTTTCCTACTGCCCTCCTCGCAATCCATGGAATCAACCGATTCCATCTATGTTCCCTTGCCCACCTAGCAATATGGAACACTTATGTTTCCCTCCTAGTAGTCCATGAGATCTCCCAGCGATCTCGATCCATTTCCCACCTGGCAATGTGAAATTCCTCGACTGTCCTCATGAAAGCCCGTGAGATCCCACAGAAATCTCAACTCTTTACCCACCTGGCAATTGGGAATTTTTTGCCTTCCCTCCCGGCAATTCTTGAGATCTTCAGTTGATCCCCATTCACCCTCCTCACCGAGAATTCTACCAGTCTCTGGTTCACATATCTGAACCTCCTCTCCTTCTGGTCCCTTGAGGTTTTTAGTAGGCCTCAACCACCATTTTAACAGCTTACACTATCTTTTAGCCATCACGTTGTCTATCTGCCCTCCTAGAAAATTTGTTGTCACTCCGAAACATCGAGTGTTCCTAACTTCCTCAACAGTCTTCTGACTGGCTATGGATTGTTGCCTACTTGCAAACAAATCCCTATAGAGTTTCAGTACTCTATCTTCTTCCTGCTCCTCGCTTCACCTGAAATCTATAGATGAAATCCTGCTCTGATACCATAAACTGACGTAGACACCTCTCTTCCTCGATAGAGTCTCTGCACTGACCTCCCAGTCTTAAGGACCGTTCAGTCTATTTTCATGAGCCAAAGTGGATCTTTTGATTCCCACCGTAATCTCTATTAAAATCCGATCCATAGGTCCTTCTTTTATCAACCACGACCTCTGTACATGTCTATGGCTTTTCCCCGAAATAGAGTTTCGGGTTTTGGGACTTACTGATTCCTGATGTCAAGAGTTCTCTGTCCTCTTGACTTCCCGAACACTGAAATGTTGATTTCCCAAAATGGCCTCAACAATGCTTAGCCCCCTAGGCTATGTCTTGGCCCACATGACCACTGCTCATAAGACCACGACTCTATTTTCGGGGTTGTGTGACCCAAGCACCCGACCTCCTATCCTTTGGACCCCCGAAATGTCGATATGTGAGATGTGGATTGGCAATTTCTTGGCCTTCTCCTTCTTCACAATTTCAGGCTTTCAAATGCCAAAATGTATGGACGCCTTGTCCTCAAGATCCCCGAATCTCCGAATCTTGATTTTTCGAAATGGCTCTTCCTCGGGATTTTCCCCAAAATTTTGGATTTCTGCCACACATCCCCTCAAGATGGACGGTCCTTGTCACTTTCTCGATTTTGGGTTTTCAAACACCGAAATGCTCTGACTTCCTGTCCTCGGAACCCCTGGAGTTCTGAATGCCGAAATGTCATTTGATGGCTTTCCTTTCAGGAATTTTCGCGATAGCTTAGATTTCTGCCACGTGTCCTCCTATGATGGATGGTCAAGATCAACTTCACTGTTTCGGGATTTTCACCATGTAGATTCTCGATCTCCTATCCTCGAGACTTCTGATTTCCTGAACACCGAAGTCCTGATATCTCGACACCTTTCGGAACTTTCACCTCTGTTGTTCATGAAGGTTTAAACCCCATGCATCTCCTGTTAGATCCAATGGTTGATGGGTAATTGGACCAAGATCCGATGGTCCAGATCTCTCTCTTCTCCTGTGTTCTCCTCTGCTGCTCCGTGGATGTGAAAACCTTTCAACGGTCCTGATCTCTCCAATTGGATCCAATGGCAATTGTTTCTCCTCCCTAGATTTGGTGCTTTCTTCCCAGACTTGGAAGATTTCTCTAGGACTAAAGGCCTCGAACTTTGACTTTATTCTCTATGAACTCTTTGACTTGAGTCCTCCCGTGCATATATGAAATCATTGTCCCTCTGGAGCTTTGGGAACTCTGAACTCTCCAAAGAGTTCTTTGGGCCTCTGTGACCTTTTTCAGATATATCATGTGCATAAAAGAACTATCCCTTCTGAGCTTCTCCTGTAGCTTCAACCTCTAAGGAATTTATCTTTTTCCTTCTCCTTCAGATGGATAATGTAATGCCCTCTTGCCTATCTCTCTCTGCTCAAGCAACTTGATTGTTAAGTCTTTCAGGGTGTTCAGTAACCTTGTGAAGGTCCTCCCCCTTGAACTCTTCTTCAAATTCAAAACTCAAAAGAGAGTTCTCTCTGTGCTCTCCAGCACCTACTCAATGCCCTCCTGGCAGAGTGTCTTCTCACAAAACATCCAGCAGCTCTGTCCTCTCCTATGTGTCTTATGCACCTGCTCAATGCCTCCTAGTAGATATCTCAGAATCCTTAGTGATTCTGGTTCTTCTTGAACTCACAGTAGAGTTCCTCCTCTATCTTCTATGCATTGCACTGGCTCAATGCCCACCTGGAAAAGCTTTACAAAACTCAAAGAGAGCTTATGTATGTAACTGTGTTCTTATCCATAGCCTTGCCTCCTGAGGTATTCAACAACCTCATAGGTCTTTCTCCTGAGTTGTTGATTTCAGTTTCTATGCCTGCCTGACACTCCTTTGTCTGAACCCGTAGAATTCAGAAATGCACCCTCTGTGCACGGCTGTTAGAACCCGCACCGTCCTGTCACACCCTTCTGGTGTGAAGCCCCAAAGAATTCTAACCTTGAAATCAAACAAAACCCCTGCAAATTCCTAAACATAGCATACATTCACATCATAATAAGAACACACACAGACATTCATTTAACACGAGAAATATGTAGGAAAAACTATTGTTTATATTAAAATGGAAAATCCTTGTTTGTACAAGGTGTTCCTGAGCATCGACTTCAACATAGTCTCGGCTCCTTCTCAAAATTCTCTCTTCTCTTCCAACTCTCTTTTAAAATGAGATCAAAATTGATCTTTAACATGAGGGGGCTCTTCGAGCTCTTCCCTCCAATCTCACCTACCCTATTCAATTACATTGAACGGGTTGTCTAGTCCACAATCGGATCTAGATATCAGCCTTCAAACATTTAAGGCCTACCTACTTCTACGCATGTGAAAAGGATGGCCTCACATCTCAACAGCCTAAACTTTTAATTACATTCAAATCCAAAATTGAAGACGAGGGTTGCGCCTCTCTTCAGCCTTGAATGCATGTGCTTGACATGGATGGTTGGTTGGCTAGCTGATGTGAGATGATGATCCTGCATCATTTCCCCTCTTGGTGGATAGGAGGCCCAACATGTAGACCATTGATATGGATTCCCATGGCCTATCAAGAGTAGGAAGAGGGGTGTAAAGGCCCTGTTTCTTATTGCTTGGTTTGGCAATAACACAGGCGATGTAGGACCTAATATAATTGTCAACATCCTGTCGAATTTTCGGCTAGTAGAAATGTTTCTGCAGCACTGTGATTGTCTTTTAGAAGCCAAAGTGTACTGCCACTCGACTGTAGTGAGATTCCCAAATCATATTCTCATGCTCACTTGATGGAATGTAAATATGGACCAGATGACACAACAAGCCATCTTGAAGATGGAACTTAGCGACCATTGATTTCGTACCCAACATTTGGTAGGTGGTGGAGAAGTCATGGTTTGTCTCGTAGAGGTGGGGCCATCTGGAGGTATCGTGGCCGCAAGATTCTAGAACCATGGTGAGTGTCGCGACTGGAAGTCGGCTGAGGCAATCAAAAACTCAGTTGGTGCTTCCTATTTTATACTTGATGTTGAGGTGGAACTATTGTAAGTATGTGGGCCACTTCTGATGGCGGTCATTCTGCAATTTTCCTTGGGTCTGCATGAATTGTAGTGGCTTGTGATCAGTGTGGATGATTGTCTCCTTCCCAAGAATGTAATGTCTCCACTAGTGGCAGGCTTGCACAATGGAGTACATTTCTTTGTCGTAAGTAGGGTACTTATAGACAACATATGACAATGTCTCACTATGATATTCCATGGGGTGGCCGTGTTGAGTTAGAATGACGCCCACAACATAGTATGAAGCATATGTCTTGATCTCAAAGGGATGTTGCAGGTTTGGTAATGAAATTACTGGGGATGAGAACAAACTATTCTTCAATTCATATAAGGCTTGTTGTTGGGACAGACCCCACACAAAGTTTTCTTTACCTCCACCCCTAGCTACTTGGTTGAGGTCCCCTGTGATATGAGAGAATCCCAACATGAACCTGCGATAGAAATTGGCGAGGCCCAAGAAGCTACGGAGTTCAATGAGTGTGGTTGGGGCTATCCAGTCAAAAATGACCTAGATCTTAGCTGGATCCACATGCACACCATGTTGATCAACTATGTAGCCTAATTAATGGACCATGTCCATGCCGAAGGATCATTTTTCCAAGTTTGAATATAGTTTTTGATCTTGTATGGTGTGAAGAACCTGTTGAATATGTTGCAAGTGCTCCTCCCAAGTCTTTATGTATATGAGGATGTCATATAGATACACCACTACAAAAGTATTGGTGAAAGGTCATAGGATATCATCCATCATCCTCCTAAAAGTTGTTGGAGCATTTTTCAAACCAAATGGCATGACCAACCATTCAAAAATACCTTCTTTTGACTTGAAGATGGTCTTCCATACATCTTTCTATTCTATTGGTACCTAGTGGTAGCCAGACTTCAAATCAATATTATTGAAGTATTTGGCCTCTGTGAGATGATCAAGGAGGTCATCGATTCAGGGAATCGGGTACTGGTTTCAGACTATGATTTTATTCAAGGCCTGGTAATCAATGCAGAGTCACTAGGTCCCATCTTTCTTTTGCACCAAAACGATTGGGCTTCCACAAGGCAATGAGTTGGGACGTATGTTCCCCTTGTGGAGAAGTTCTTAGATCTGCCTATTGATCTCCTCATTTTCTAATAGAGAGCGGTGGTAGACTAGCCCATTGGGTAGTAGTGCACCTGGGGTCAGATTGATGGGATGCTTGAAATGGTAGTGCAGAGGTACCCCAGTAGGAGAGGAGAAGACATATGAGTATTCTTCCACAACCATATCCACTTGATTCTATTGTGTGGAGAGATTGGCCGCAAAGGCCCTAGATGTGGCTACAATCTTTTGCTCACTCTGAGAGAGAATCACAAAGAAGACAAATTTCCCGGTCTGAGATCTTACCTTTTTTCATTTCTTGGCAGAGATCAAGGAAATAACACTATGAGGGACTACCTCACAATTTATTGTTCAAAGTAATAATAACACTATGAGGCCTAGAATCATATACATCATGACAATTCCATAAATAAGGTTGTACCCAAAGAACATTACAAACTTAGAGAGGAGCAACATCACATAATACCTCATCTTTAAAGGGCTTGATGTCGTATGACAGTCGACACTTTTAGCTGATGTGGAGATTGGTGGAGCCATCTGATGGTGTAGGGTTGTGGGTGCGGAATTGTCAGTAGGTATTATCAGACTAATCGGTAGGTGTGGACACTAAGAGATCTCCCTAGATCCACCCGGATCTAGAAGAAAATAGGACAGGACATGACTCTTTCCCTAAGTTGTGATCATTGAATCTGCTAGTAAGGAGGAATAAGTGGCATACCTTTATATCACTTCCTTAGGTCTCTGTTGCTCCCGCTTCACTTCAGTGCTCTCGTGATGTTAGGACAAAGACAACACAAACCAACCAAAGTGAATATATAAAAATGTATTCAACATCAACTTATGCATATGATCAAGTAATTACACAATAAAGTAAGAGTGACTTTATGGGAAAGGGACATGCCGCTGTATCATATTAATTGAAAGTAGAAGATACAACCTGATTGCCTTGATGTTGTAAGATTACTTTCAGGGACTCTTGGTTCCAACACACACACTTTCTCTATACTTGCATGAAGAATATCCAATTCCTCTTGATAGACCAGCTAGAGCCTTCAAGCTTCTGTCCAAACAGGGTTCTTCATACAATTCTTACATCAATTCTTCATTCAATCTTTCTTAACCTTTTCCATGAGAAAACTTTCAATATATAGGAGAAGGAGAGATGGTTACANGAAGTCAGTAAAATGAAAACCATACTAATGCCAACTCATTTTCTAGAAGATTCCCTTCTAGAACCCTCAATACCTCTTCTCTTTTCCAAGCTTGAAAACAAGTTCGAACCCTATTTATGGAGAAAACTGTGAGAAGTTTGCACCCTAGGTTTAGGTGGCCTGTGAGAATTAGGGATTCTCGCACCCTAGGTCATATGCAGCCTGCGAACTCACTTTGAAAATACATTTTCTGGAAGGAGACAAGGTCCATTTTCCTGAGGCAAAAAGTCCTTGTTGGGAGCCTAAATACACCATTGTTAAGACATCACTAGAGTGACCAAAATCATATGTAACAGAATGCCCCCCAAAGTATGAGTGTGTGTGTCGGAAGCTAGGAGTGCACCTAATCAGAAGCCTGGAAACAAGCAAGCATCTTCAGAATATAATACCAGTTATGAGGTAGGCATTCCCATACTCAGATCACAAATGGATGACATCATGAATGTGGGTCATGGCCACCAATCATACCCCGTGGATCCATGCCATCAACAAATACTTCATAGTCACTAGGAATATGCTATGGATCTATGTGAGAAGACTCAAATTAGGATGACATAGCCACGAGACATACAAAGTGGATCTATGTGTCGATGCAAATCATACATAATCCATCGCAGCCTGGATCAAAAAGATGAAATCCAGGGTCTTCAATCCCGTCAATTGAAAGTATGAATCTAGCCATGTGATTACATGTGCCGAAGTCAAACATGGTAGAAACCACTTGATTACCGGTCATTGATGAAACCATTAACAAGTGAGAGGGAAATCACCATTAATGTTAATGACTCCCAAGGTACACTAGTACAATCCAATTAATGTGAATAAATGATTTGAGGTCGAACATTCAATGGAATCTCCCGATCAAGGGTCAATGATGAAAACCCATTGTCGAAAGCGAGAGAACCTGCCATTGAGGAATGCAAGTTCCAAGGTACCAAATATTGTGTATGTCTTGTTTTCGGATAATGAATTGGAGTCGATGGGACAAGACTCGTCACAAGAGGGCCTTGATGTATCCCCCATCAATGGCATGGAATGAGTAACAGATTTTGAAGGTGAAATAGAGTATGAATATAGATGACAATGGACAGAGGGAAGGCCGACTCAATAAGAATGGACAACTGCAGATGGCCGACTCAAATAAAGGTTTTAGATGAACTTCTCTTGAACATATGAATGACACGACCAGGGATTTGGCAGCACTGACTCAGAGACGACTCAGGATATGGCCTTGTAACAAGTCGAAATGAGAGACAAATGGATTTCCCAAACCAACTTCCAATAATGAATAGGGGGTGTCATGTTCAAGAGTGACACTTACTGCCAAATAATAGGAATACGAAAACACATGCCTTTCCCAAATTTTCTCCCACCATTTCTGGCGAGTACCTCTTTATTTTTACGCAAGCTTGAGGAGGATAACATATGCTTGTTGATGTAAGCTCATACTTTGGACGAGTCCCTTAGAGTATGTTTAACGAACCCTAGGAAGGAGTGGTTCGGTCCCATTATGGGTCTTTCGATGTTTGTTTAACGAGTCTAAAGATAGAAAACTCGAAGGTGTTTCATGAGTATAGAGTTTGGAAAAACACTCAGAAGATAAATCTCTCAATTCATTTTTCATAAAGTAGTCTGATGAGACCAAAAAATAGATAAATTATCGCTCAACATACACTTTCTTCAAATACTTTAATGAGCGTGAAAATAACAAGATCGCTCGGAAATCTTTTCATGTTTAGAGAGTCTGAAAAGAGCTTAAAGAGAACTCCAGGGGGTTCCTTTTTTGTATAACCTTGATGAGCCTGAAAAAGTGATAAAAGTGTGCTCAATTACGTTCTCATGTATTTTCGAGCATGAGAACGAACAAATACCAAGCTCGAGGTTTTGTCTAAAAACCATAAAAAAAAATTAAGCATGCGATGAAAAAGAGAAAATATCCATACTCCTTCGTGTAGACTTCAATGTCGTTATATATGCAAAAAGTCACACTCATAAGGCTATTAGGAATTAGGTTTGATGACTCAAACAATATAAAAATCAACAAAAAATGGTAAAAAGTAAATATAAGTGGGTAAAAGGGTTTTTACCATAGTCATTGTGACTTTGCCAAGAATTGTGCCCAGAACCCCTCTTTTGCCCTTGAATTTCAGTGCTCGATTGTGGAAGGTACAAGAAACCATTTGGCGAACCATCTTCGTCAGTGAGGTAAACTCCCTGTCTTCTACCTTTTCATGGTTCAAGTTTTTGTTTTCATTGGCAAATTTCAAGTTTTTGAGTTTGTTTTAGGGCCAAAACGTGCGCCCAGGCGTTCTCACAGGCTAGCGATACGGGACCTACAAGAATGAATGATTCTCATACGTGGCCCCAAAGGCACCTATGAGAACCTCACACTATGCTAAAGGGGCACCTGCAAGGGCCACAAAATGAAAATTTACTTTGATTTTTGCTCAATGAAAAATATGCCAAGGCTTGAAATGAGTTGTTGACTCTCTTCTTATGGTTCTTGTGCAGGAAATTAACCATCATGATGCTGGAGTGGTGATAAAGAGAGCATGGAGAGGATGATTCTATTGTTGGGAAAGACCTCGGCACCATCACCGCTCTACGAGACTATGGTCTCTTGAAATTCTTTCGGATCCCGAGCATGAGGGCCCAAGTCAGGTTGTTGGAGTACCTCGCTCATATGTGGGATGTGGACCAACAAGTATTCCATGTGGGGGTCCACACATTGTCTTTCGATATCGAGGACATTTACTTCCTAACAGGACTTTCATGGCATGGATACCATGCTAGCTTGACTGGTAGCCGAGGTGGTGGATTGCCTATGAGTGAGTATTGTCATCAGTACTGTGTTCTAGAGGCGGAAAGAAGCAAAGGAAAGGTGGCCATTTGGGGGGTCCAATATTTGACCCTTCGCACTATCTTGTTCACCATTGCTTGTATATATGAGAGTGCTACTCCACACATGGCTCTCTAGAGATATTTTCAGTACGCCATAGAGTGTACTGAGCCTTAGGTCTTTAACTAGTCAGACGTAGTCCTTCTTAGCATAAAGAGGCAATTGACAAAATGCAAGAGAGGTAACCTAAAGAAATTTGAGTACGGATCAATTTTGGTGTCCTTCTTTCTCGAGAGGGTCCCCTTGCTAAGATTACAGGTTGAGTGGGTTTTACCGGCCCCACAGGATCCAAGGATGTTGAGGTGGTGCAACCTCATGGCCCGACACGTAGCTGGGCCTATCATCAAATACAATGATTCCTTCTTTGACTGGTTATGGCCACAGATGTTGATGGTTGATGATTATGCCTATGCCAGGTTGGATTTTCGAGGAGATCCAGATTTGGCCTTACCCGAGGATGCTCAGTGGGGAGATCTAGGTAAGAAGTACACATTTTTTCACTTTTTAAATGTTTTTGTGAGTTTTATCATATGAAATGTTTTTATGTTTGTCCAAGGTCTAATTAATTTTATTTTTTTTATGACAGAGACGTGGGGCCTTATCGACCTTTGGGTACCTCTCCTATTCAACGACGCGGAGAGGTGGCTCCAGTGCCACGATGGGATGCTAGATATTATGAGGCAGTGCAACAAAACTTAGAGGGGTTGATGTTGTTGGGAAAATCTCCCTACGGACTAGCAAATAGAGTTCAAACTTTGCATGCAGATATAACCAAAGAGAAACTAATTTCTACCTTCATCCCTAGATTTAAATCCCCTTTTCTTAGTAAATGCATGGAAAGATAAACCTACCTCATTCTCGGTGTTTGATGTCGATCCTCCATTGTGCTTGATTACTTGTTCGCAATACTCCTTCCAAAGTTGACCTGCATCCAAGACAAGCAACAACTATGCATGCATACTACTTATATACTAACGGGTTAGAAATCAAAACATATACTGATCAAACTA
This sequence comes from Picea sitchensis, assembly GCA_010110895.2. NCBI lineage: Eukaryota > Viridiplantae > Streptophyta > Pinopsida > Pinales > Pinaceae > Picea > Picea sitchensis. Next base: position 16,396 of record SNQJ01S0059168.1, on the reverse strand, counting down.
TAAACAGTTCATGAATTGGGACAGGAAAAGCATTTTCTTTATTACTTTGAATGAGTCAACTTACAAAAGTTGAGACCGTCTACCGCTCCTTGAACCTGATCCTAGGCTCCTCTTCTTCTGTCCTCCAACTGCTTTTCTTTGAATCTCCTTTGGCACAAGGAAAGGCTAAAGGGT
>SNQJ01S0059167.1:43150-53856 GCA_010110895.2 Picea sitchensis | reverse complement strand
ATTTCATTGGAAGAATGACTTAATATGAAGATTTGTGAACTTTATTCATACACAGTTCTATATTTATTTTTAGATTATTATCTAAAGTTCTAAACACGATTTTTTTTTACCAAGAACACAATTTTTCTCTTTAAATGTTTTTAATATTTTAGATAAGATTTTACAAATTGTTTAAATCATGTATGCTTAATGTGGAGAGTAATTATTTTGGAATTTTTGGAACTTTGTGAAGGAAAATCTTAAATCTGTTTAACTATGGTTGGGTATGTTATTATTTCTTATTGTTTATTTAATATTTAGTTAAAGTATATATGTTAATATGTGTTATTAGTTTTTATTATTATTGTTTTTTATTGTTATAGATGTCTAAATTATATTTGATGTAAAATATGTTTACATTATATTTGGTGGAAAGGGGTATGTTGGAGGATGAGACTTAACTCTCTTGGTATGCATGTCAATTTTGTTTTAATCACAACTTGTTTTATTTATCTAAATCTAAAATGATATAAAATGGTACATGTGTACATTTTATTTTAAATTTGTACATAAATTTTATTGTAAATTTTTAATTTTTGAATTATGTTTTATTTTGCATGTTTGAATTATAAATTTTTAATTTTTGAATTTTGTTTTTTTTGTAGGTTTGAATTGCAGGTATGAAATGATCTATCTTAAAGCAATGGCTTAGAGTCCAGAATTTTGGAGTTAAATGTCTTAGTTTTTGCTATCATCCTAAAATGGATGTGGAACCTATGTATTTGGCAGTGTAACTATTCAAACTTTGATTATCTCTCTCTCTCTCTCTCTCTCACACACACACACACACACACACACACACACACACACACACACATATATATTTGATATTTTTGGAATTCAAAATATCAATTTACTGTCTCAATTTTTTTTTAATGGTCTTTGAATGGTAGGCTTGTGGCGTTTCCATTTAACCAATAGAGATCTCTATGAAATTAAAATGATGAGCCTCTATCTTTACTATGTCAATGTTGAAATAAAATTGCTTTGTTGTTAATTTGTTAATCACCAATACTAATGTAAGAATAGCTTTGTTTTGGTTTGTTTCAAGACTTGGCTTTATAGATTGTGGTGGTTTGACGAATGCTCAAAGATGTCTGCACTAAGTTGATGGAAAAAAAGTGGCAAAGTTGTTAGTTTTGAACTAATGTTTTGTATATTCTCATTCTTACAATGCATTAAATTAAGAATCAAACTCTTAAATACTTGAACCTACTATGTATTAATTTAAATGCTTCCTTTTATGTTATAGGTTATCAAAATTCAACATAATCATGTGTACAAAAGAACTAAGAAAATTAGTGTAACAATGGGTTAGAAGACATAGAAAGAAAGAATCACATGAACAAATGGAAGAATGAAGAAAGACACTATAAATATTACAAAGTAAGAGAGACATGATCTCACATTTACATCAACATTTTAATGAAAGGTTTTCCCATACGAGCAACTATGAGAAAACTACAAAGATTATAAGAATAGCTAAGAAACACATAAGAAGAGATATAATAGATATTGAGATCACTCATATATATATATATTTGATCATTATATTTCATTACATTCTTTCACCTAAATATCATCACTAAACATGAATACTTTATCACTATTCACCATCTTAGTGATGTAAATATTTTGTATTGTCTTGATTTTACTTGCACTATGTTTAAATTTATACAAAATATTGGATGAAATAATTTCAATATACTATTTTCTTGATTTCAAAACAAGTCATCAATTTTTATAGTTTCTTATGAAATTTCACAATGAAATATTCAAGAAAATGTGAAATAAAAATTAAATTTTATAGTTCGTCAAATTTTATAGTTTCTTATGAAAGTTCAAAATGCAATATTCAAGAAAATGTGAAATAAAAATTATAGTTTCTCACTTATAATTTAAACTTTGTTTGATTTGGAAATATGGTTGAAAATAGTCAAAACAAGTCATCAAAATTTATTGTTTCTTATGAAATTTTACAATGAAATGACAATCCAACAATGAAATTAGTCAACACAAGTCATGAAATTTAATATAAGTCCAACAATGAAAATAGTCAAAACAAGTTATCAAATTTATCAAATTTAATATAACTAAGAGATCTTCATTAAAATTTATATTGATATTAAAATTTATCAAAATTTAAAGTTTTTCTAAGCCATCAATGGTCCCTTATAATGACATGGAAATGGGTCCTAGTTTTAATATGAAGTTATCCTCTTCATATGAAAAAAAATTGAACAATCAAATTGCAAATAATGAACGCATTTATCCTATATGTAGTAAATTGGTTACATGCATTAAATGATTTGTGTATATGATTTGAATAATTTGTAGGATTAAAGTATAATCATCCAAAGTATAGGTCAATTTAGGTTCCCTAGATACAATCTATAGGTTCTTCCCTAAAATTGTAAATAAGGTTTGGTAAACTTTATAATTCATCAAAAAATACAACTTTTCTTAATTGAATGGACCGTGAAAGTAAACTAAACTGGAAATGATTCTAGAATCCTAGATATTCATAAGTACATGTACTTTCAATGCAAAATAAAAAATTCTAGAATGTACATGTCACTTGTTTAAATAAATCATAATGGTATTCCATCTTCAATTATTAGTTCATGATCGACTTTGGACATTTTCCATTTTCTAACTATTTTTTGTTTTTTTTGATTGAACTTCTATTAACTTTATGCACGCTCCACATACCAAATTACTATATTGACAACTTGTGACATCTTACTGGTAGTCTTGAAAGTGAACATAAGTATTGGTTTGATGGGTTTCTTGAAAAAAATATCTTTTCAATACAATGGATCCTCTTTCATATATAAAACCATTATCATCAAAATCTTCTAATAACCTCATCTTTTGTTCTGTGCAATGTATCAAATAATATTTCACATTTTCATTGTTGTCTACAGGTGCAACCATGGAAAAGACATCTCCTACAAATAATTGGATATATATTGGACAACAAATAGTTCGTGTTAGATTATCATACAAGTACATCTACAAGTTATTTGGAAAAATTTAAACATAAAAATTACCTTCTCTAACAAGATCAGAAACTCTATCGCCATCAACTGACACTACTCTATCGCCATCAACTGACACTATAGTTTCATTTGATTCCATCTCCTCTGAGCTTGCAAGTGACATTTTTCCTTTTATATTAAGTTCGGTATGTCTCTAAGCTTTAACATATTTGGCATTTTCGTTTTCGCAAATATCTATGGATTCTATGTCCTCTATGCAAACTGAAAAAAGACAAGACTCATTTCTTCTATCAAATGCAAACACATTTTGATAACGTTTTGTTTTAATTAAATGTATTTTTCGTGTCCCATGTATTGTATCGACTTCATATGGGATTGATCTATTATCCTATTGGATTCCAACATACCAAAAAAACCCGCACAAGACAAGAAATTGTTAACTTGAAATCTCTCAAGAAAATGATTGAATATTGAATATAAATTTGAACATGTTCAAATAAAAATATCATGCGTACATGTGTAACATATATATATAGACACACCTGTGCACATCCCTTGACAGATTATTTTCATGGCTTAACACCATTTTGCACCATTCAACAACTTGATCAATGGATTCAAATCAATTGGCATGAGGGTTCATCTGATACCTTCGAAGTGCTCGTTTTACACATGCCCCTGCGCCGTCGTGCTCTCCTTTTCCATGACCAGTCTCAAAAAAATTCCAACAACATGTAATGTTTGATTTTTTATGAAGACGACATAACCAATAGAATGATCATGAATATTTGAATTGACCCGCATACCCATCTGACCATATCCAATGTCGATTGAATTTGATTTTGTGTTCTTTCAATGAATCATAAAATTTATCAAAACAATGTTGTACATAATGTGTGTCATGTGTTCGATCATCACTTATATAAAAGTGATATTCTTTAATAACATGTCGATTGTCGTTGGTTCTTTCTATGTTATCAAGAATCCATTGATAATGTATATATAGAATGTGTACAAATATCGTGACTTGATCAGAATGATAATATTCACTTTGTATTTCTTTTTGCGTAGCGAATGTGTAATTCTCTGCAAAATCAACTACAGAAAAAATTGTCCCTGGTGGAAACACTTCACGGGTTGTTTGAATTGTAGGTCTTGCCATTGAGATTTATGTGAATTCTTGGTGTATTTATAAATTTCTTTCTCAAACTTCTTAAAAAAATCTATCACATAGATTTTATCTACTCTCAAATCAATCCTTTTGGAAATAACATTTGAAGAATGTGGAGCCGTATTGTTGATATATTCATATCTCTTCCAATTGAATGTTATATTAGAAAATGATTGATCATTCATATCAATAGGATACTTTGAGTGAAACAAACTTAGATTTACACAATGATCACATTTCTTTCCACCAACACATTTGTTTTTGTAAAATAATTCATCACCTTCTCTTTCACATAGAATTTTAGATATAAAAGCACAGAATGTGGAAGGAGGAGGTGAACTTGGCCATAACGTTTTACCAAAATCATGTAAAGTGTCGTAATACAACTCAAATTCCACATGATAACTAAAAAAACAAGCGTCATGAACAATGATGGGTCTAACAAACCATGGTTTTTGTTGCACAAATGTATTGATGGAAAGTTTAACTTCTTTGTGCTCTTCTTTGAACTTATTGAACAATTCTATTTGTGTCATTGGAAAAATATGTTTTGTATGTTCTTCATATTGTTTTCATGCTATTCTTCATTGCAACACATCCCTTGTATGTGGTGAAACATGAGATTATTCCAACCAACAATTACGGGCCAATTCTTTAACATTTTCTACAAGCCTATCTTTGCAGGGTTGTCTAGAAATCACTGTCCAACAAGCTAGTTCATCATTTGCATCTATTTGCAACCGAAATTTTCTATGTTTGTATAATGTTTTTCTTGACATTACCATCATTTTTTCCATGTGTTGTGTCAAACGATATTTTATATTGCTAGATGAAACAACTGCTGTTTGTATCGCTCTACGTGCAACACTGACAGATTTTTTTCGAGATTTTCCAAAAGATTTTAATACTAGTTATATTGTTAAAGACATTCTATTTCACCTTTGTATCTTTTGTCGACTTCTGAATACCCAATAATGATGTAGCTTCTTTTAATTTTCTTGACTTTATTAGACAAAGTAAAAGTTGAGCTTGTATTGTTACTGATTCATCTTTGAAAAAAGTACTATACATATTCTTAGTTCAATATCTTATATAATGCTTAACTTATTTCTTCCCAAATTTGCTAGTATCAACATTTTCTAATATTTCATCATCAATGTTGATAAATTCTCCTGCATATTTCAATTTAAAGTTTATATTAAAAAACAAAACCCAAACATAAATTCACTAAACTATATACAAGTGTTCATCTTGTATTATCTAAATTTATGTACATACCTATAGGTGATTCGTCTTTTTCTTCAATTTCGGTTTCAACGTCTTCTGCTTCAATTTCGGTTTCAACGTCTTCATCGACATTATGAGACAAATCTATTTATGTTTTTTGAAAAACATCAAATCGTAATTACAATCAATTATATTAAACAATATTTTAAATTTGAATTCTATACTTTTAATATAGACAATATGTGCATGCATACCTGGTTGTAGTTCTTGTTGAAAATCTCTATTTACATTATCATCGTTTCTTTCTTCAATATTTGCATGTTCTCGTTTATTTCTCCAATAATGCTCTTTCCTTTGATCGTTATGGTGAGTTTCATATCGAGTGCAATCAAATTTTCTCTTGCGCAAACTTTTGTTTCCCATGAGTATAGTTATTTTTAAAAGTTATGTTCAACAAAGACTTCACCTTGAAAAAATGCTCAACCTTTATCTTTCAACATATAAATTGTTATTCCAATAAAAACTTGAACAAACATCAATTACCTTATTCAACAAAAATGAAAAAAATGATTCAAAACTTTGTTTAGGTGCTCTAGAAATCCATCAAACAAGCGATGAATTGTGTTAAATGTGTTTGGCCGAAAGCGTATTTATATGATTTGGCAAGAAATAAAACAATATGACGTTTCTTTTCATTTTTTCCGACCGATAGAATTCGCTCAACCATCTTTCGGCTGAAACAAGGCATTTTATGCTGAAAACCTTGGAAACCGTTTAATTTTGGTGGATTCCGTTAGAATTTAGTTTTTCGGCCGAAAGAATATGTTTTCGGCTGAAAGATTCTTTCAGCCAAAAACTAGAAATTGGGACTGTATCCAGAAACCAGAGAATTCCCCTAAGCTTACCTGAACTTTGGAGGTTGTAGACTTCTGCAAATACTCAAAATTTGGTTTCGAAAATGACACCAGCATTTGCAAAATTGAATCTACATTCAATTCCTATAATTTTTGTTCATTTTCATTATTTTTATCTATTTTTATTTAATTTTTTAAAGAAATCACTGCATAATATTTCCAACAGATATTATGATTAAGTGAAACGAAATATCCATATCTCTCAAAATACATAATTAAAAATTTAGAAAAAAATATATTCATAATCCTTAAACTGTTCTTTTCAAAAGGGTATTTTTAGATTTTACTTTTAAGTAAACATTAAGATAGATACAAGGTTGGGGAAAACATGTGTTTAAAATTTGCAATGTTTTCATCTTGGTCAACTTCAAAAAATTCTAGAAATTATAATATTCATCTGTTAGATTCAAAATTATAGTCATAATAAAATAGAGTCTCTGTAGATTGTTGCAGTATATTTAGTTTGTTAAAAACAAAAGTTTAATAATAGATACATTGTTGGGTGAAAAATTAACTCATTTTCATTCCTTTCATGTTTAAGGAACATACTGTTAAAAAATTGTCAAATTGACATATCAAATCTTGATCAAAAAAATTTGAAAAATAGTCATTGGAAAGCTAACAAAATTGTTTGCAAGTTTTGTTTTTACTATAAAGTGAAATTATAAATAAAAAAAATATGTTTGTATGTCGGAAGTTGAAGAACTTCCAAAAATATAGTTTTTTTTCTCATAAAACAAGAAAAATAGATGGATCTTCATGAATTTACCTAGTGGGGTGCTCATTAATACATGCAATGATTCTTCTCCATGAGAACCAAATAATATCCTTTCAAGAAAGGGGGTTACAATAGAAAATTCATCCTTGGACACTTCTCAAGGTAATTGGACCTTGTTTATGTGTTGTTGGATCTTCACCCAATGTATTAATGACAACCATTGCTTCCTTCCTGTTGCTCCCATTAATTCTGTCCTAAATCGGCTACAGGAAATGTTGAATGGTGCTAGAAATATACTAAGGGAATATTCTTGGCACTGCAACTTAAGCATATTGCCAATAAATACCCTATTTTGTGTCAGAATAGTAAGCACAAGATCCCTTATTCCAGGCTGAAAATTTCTACAAACAATGCAATTGCATACCCTTGTTTCCATTGTCAATCCGTCTGAGATAAAATCATCTTCTTATAATATCTGAGCTGTTGAAATAATCATGCATAATACTACATTTTGTATGCAAAACTAGTTGTATTATTCATTGTTCTTTTCTCTATCTCTTTCTTGTATCCATTCATCATGATTTTTTGTTGATATCCATTCTGAAAAATTAAAATAGATGTTCTACTCAGTGATTGAATTCTTGAAAGGCCTACTATGTTACTTTAACCGAAGTTGTTATTTTGTGTTATAATATTATTTTTAGTGCATCGACTGACCTTGAGACTATCGGTTCCTGCAATCATGGAGATATGTTTCAATGTTAATTTTGGCTAGCTCAATTGTACAAGAAGGACAACTTGGGCAATGTCCTTTTTGAGCATCAACATAAATGGTGATCATATTGGAAACAATATTAACCCTTATTTTTTCTACCTTACTCACCTTGTTTCTTAAATTCTCCCTCTTTAGATCTCAATGATGATTCATCATTACTGACCCACCATCATCCCTTATGATGTCCTGAAGCAACATAATAAGGAGCTTCTAGATCAAAGTCCTTTGTTTAGTTCTCAAACATTTAGAGGCCTCCCATTTGAAAATCCAAATAATAAAATCAAACACTTTGGTTAGTATTGTGTACTTAATAGATTTTATGATTCCTTACATCTGCTTACATGTTTCTCCTTACTCTCAAACACTGGGATCCTTAATGGTTTATCTCAAGTCCATTTTTAGTTGGAGGAAACTCTATCAAATGTTCAAAAAGTGCTTTACCACCCATGAGAACCAACATGTGGAGGTTAGTCTTGACACAAACAATCATTTTGAATTTCATGGATATTTTTTCCTTTATGTAGTGGTATATGAATCTCAAGACTCGTAATCTTCCTTGTTAAACACCAAGGAAGCTACGTCACGGTCATATCTTGAATTCATCGGTCATAATCCAATTGAAGACTCTATTCCCTAATAGATATGGTTTTTTTGACTTACCTTTCATTGAATTTTACTTTGAAACTCCCATCTTTCTTTTCCCAAAAATTGAAAAATATAATTTATTATCCTATATTTGATCCATTTTCAGAATCATGGTTTTGTAATGGATTTTATTTTGATGATTCTCTTTATGATGATTTACATGGCATACATCCAAGATATGGATATAGGAAAAAATCTATTCTACCTTGTGATGATAATATCATAGATATATTCATTGATGATGAAGAATTCGAGTTCAACTAGAGTAGAAAATTTGATTTTGATGATCGTTTGTTCATTTAGCAGTTTATAGATCACTCCCCGAACCTAGGTTATGTTCATATTGAATTTGAAAGTACTAAAGTAGAAGAAAAATACAATAAGGGAACATTCCCTAAACCTCTCTTCTATCAAAAAAAAATTGTGCATCACACAAATTTTGAAATTTTAGATGTTTTTAAGATCACTACCACATCCGGTATCGAAATTCACAAAAATGATGTAATGCATGCATCGTATATAGAGATAGAAAAGAAAGGATCAGTATATGTTGTTTAAGTATCTTTTGTTGTTTTAGTATAGATTAAGATCAATCTTGATATAGAAAACAATTTTGAGATTAATGGTTGTCCTTTTTTAGTATGAAGTGTCTCATGAACCTAAATATTCAAATCTTTCCTCAATTATCCTTGATGCGCTCATTTCACTACGAAGTTGAGTATTATGAAAATTTTGACATCGACATTCCTACTATGGGATTAAGAAGAAAGACCACTTATTTTCACCTAAATTATTAAGTCCTTCTCTTCCTTTTCCCTTTCACTCTTACATTGCATAAAAACTGTGTGAATAATGAGGGTCAAATTTTGTATATACTAGGCGTAGGATGTAGTGAGGAGTTAACTCGAATTAGGGAGATAATGCATGCCATTACAACTCACCTTTTGGACTTGACTTCCCAACTCAACTGGACTTGTAACTAAACTTTGCATGTTATGACAACACGTCCTTGAGACTTGACGTTGCATGGCATGCCAGCTCAACATGCAACTTGACATGCAACTAGACATGCATGCATGGAACTTGACATGAATTCAACTCGACATGAAACATGCAACATGCAATATGACTTGTCAACTTGGATTTGACCACTCGAACTAGACAAGAAATTCGAATTTTACAACTTGAGTTTGACAACTCAAACTAGAGATGTAGCTCGATCTTTTACAACTTGAGTTTGCCACTCAAACTAGACATCCAAATTGACTTTTATACATGGAAATTCAAATTTATTTTCATGGTGGATAATCATGTTACACGTGCCAACGCACTTGATCAATAAATTTACATTATTTTCATAAGGAAGATTGTTTGTTTCTAGATCATAGAGGAAAACCCTAGCTTAACACTCTTGTTGGTTGGAAAAAAGGGGTAGAGGAATCTCTGGTAAGACAAACTGAAAGATCCACCAAATACCTAGCATAACATTTTCAAAACCTTTTCCCATTCCACCAACTACCTAGCATGGCTTGGGTTGTAGCAACCATTGCCAATTCCCTTCATGGATTGTTTTAGTGGTTATCCTACCACCTAATGCAAACATGCTTGAATCTTTGAAGTACTATACAAATTCTTAAAGAAGCTAGTATTTGTAACTTGCCACAATAATATTGGTGCCTCTAAAGTTGTCAAACTCTTATTGTATCCTGTATGGAGTAATTTTAGCTTACCTTTGGCCATAATTTGTGATCACAACTGTCAATTGTCCTTAGAGTGAGATATGGGGTGCCAATATGAGGTTTTTTGCAGTAGGGACGGGTCTCAAACAATGGATATGGGAGAAATTAATGGAATTAGGCCATAATTAAGGTTCTTAACCTAATGAGCCATTATCAAGACCTGTAACCATAGAATTTAACATCTGAAGTGTATCTTTGGCATATAATAGGGATATGGATGCAATCAAGAGTTTTTGTATAGTAGGGATGGGTGTCGATTCCTTAACCATATCCAAGGGACAAAAACAAGTTACTTACACCATAAAGGGATCTATGTGGGTCGTTGTCCATGAACATGAGCGCAAACCATGACAAAGGACCTTTAGAGGTGATATTTAGTGTTAGGGTCCTAACCCGCACATAGGTAGAACAATATATTTAGATGTAATAAAGGTCAATATTAATAAGGCCTTGCAATAAAATAGAATAAGTCGAAT
>SNQJ01S0059167.1:11028-43100 GCA_010110895.2 Picea sitchensis | reverse complement strand
GGTCAATATTAATAAGGCCTTGCAATAAAATAGAATAAGTCGAATGTAAGAAGACCTAATAGAAGCTTCCACTTCTAGAAGGATCTTCCTCTAGATGCTTCTTTTGATAGACATATTTAGTATAAATAGGAGTCGAGGGTATGTGAACCCTAGCTTGGATATTATTGTAATAGAGCTCTGCTCGACTAGAGGTCGCCCCCTCGAAGAGGCTTGTGAACATTGCTCTCAGAATCAAAGTTCTATTTCTGTTGTTATTCTTGTATCATTTTAGTGTTATTGTGGTGATTGTTCTGGTTATATTGATGTTATTCTGCCATTTCTAGCATTTTATTTCTATTCTGCATACTTTTATATCTGGTATATTACAAGTGGTATCAGAGCACTTTCCTCGACAAAAAATGTGGGTTATCTTTTTTTTCCAGGGTAGAGACGTATTCCAGTGTCTTTAAGCCACAAAGATCTATTGTTACGTGCATAAACCTATGGTTGATGGATTAATACACGCAAAAAATACAAGTGGTACTTAAGCGCACATTTGTTGGCCACCCTTGTAACCCTTGTTGGTACCCCTTCGAGTGGTAGCACATCAGACAACACCTGTGGATGGATTGGCCTAGATTTCCTGAAGCCCTCTTTAGATAAACCGATCGGCCACCTGACTTCTATAATGCCACCAAGAACAACACTCAGGAAGATACTCTCTAGTACCTGGGTAGTCGGGTAGTACGACTAAGGGCACGATCTAGCCTCCTTAGTTAGTGCCCTGAGATATTGGGATGAGTACTACTGTTGGACCCCACACGTATATCATAGAGCTATAGCACAGGGAAAACCCTTGTCTATAGAACCCTTGAATACCTAACCCTTGGGGACATAAACATAAATGAATTAAAACAAACAAGATCTATTGCCACACAACTGTGTTTGGGTTGCCAAATCACTGCACATTTATTCTTGGTTAAGCATTTGGGCATTTCATCACTGCAGTATTCTTCAGACCAGAGTATAACTCTGTAGGTGTAAAAAAAAAAAAACGTCTGGAAATTTTTGCACCATTATTTGAGACCTATTCCATTAGATTCATCTCTTCACCCTTATCACATTCATACATATCATTTTTCAGCAAAATGTTTGACCCCACCCACCCCATTTTGGTTCCCTCGTCATCATGGCCCATACCCGTAGCCAAGACTTGGAATCTCGCTTCAATACCTTGCAATCTAACTTCACCGAGACCCAACAAGAAGTGAAACAACTCAGTGCTAATGTTTTCGCCATCAATAGAACCATGTAGTCCTCAATGGAGGAAATCAAACAAGACCTGACCACCCAGCTTGAATTTGTCATTTTGATGCTTTGCACCAAGCTACATATCCCTATAGATAACCCTTTATCTGACCCACCTCCACATACTGAAGCTGAAAATTCCTCTCATTCCCATAAGTTTCAACACCATCACTTTCAACGTGACCTACGCCTTCCACGGGTGGATGTGACCAAATTTGATGCATCAAATCCCACTGGTTGGGTAACCCAAATGGAACATTATTTCTCCTTATACGACATTACATATAACTTGGCCAAACTCCGGTATGGTGTTCTCCATCTAGATCAAGAACGTTGGCAATGGTGGCAATGGAGAAAAACTTCCCGTCAAGGGTATATTGCTTGGACACACTTTGTGGTAGAGATTTATGAATGCTTTGACACTGACACCAACCATTTGGGCTGTTTGACAAAGTTGAAAAAATCAGGAACAATGGAAGACTTTATAGCTGAATTTGAGCACCTGGCTTTTCGGACATAGGGCATGTCTGATGCCTTTTTCTGAGAGTATTTTATCAGTGGCCTCAAGGATGAGATTTGGGCCCATGTCCTCATGGCTCGGCCTCAGAGTTGGGTGGAGGATACTAAAAGAGCTAAAGAAACACAACAAGTTGTATCTTATCAAAACCAGAGACCCTCCTTTATCCCTCGCACTAAACCAGTAAATCCCACTACTTCCTCTGCTCGACTAAAGATCAACAAATTGACAATGGCTGAAATGGATGAATGCCAACTCAAAGGCCTTTGTTATAATTGTGATGACAAATATTTCCCAGGCCACAAGTGTACGGAACAAAATCTTTTTATGGCCATCTCGGAAGATATTTTGGAAGAGGATATTTAAACTCCCCTTGTGTTTGAGTCACCTAAAATCACTGACATAACCCCTCCCTCAGACCCTCCTGAAGTAGAACCAGTCATTTCCCTAAATAATATCACTGGATTCTCTACTCCCCAAACCCTCAATCTAATTGATTACATCAATCATAGGAATGTCATCATTCTGGTTGATAGTGGAAGCACCCATAATTTTATTCATTGCCGCATTGCCCAAGAAACTCATTGCTACATCTATGCAGTCAATAATTTCCAAATCATGATTGCCAATGGTGGCTCCATGAAATGTGGAGGGCATTGTGAAAATGTGCATCTCCAAATTGGTGACTACCACCTGAAATATCAGATGTTTGCTATCGACATGGGAGGTTGTGACATTGTGTTGGGTGCAGACTGGCTAAGGAATTTGTGTTCCATTCTCATGGATTTTAAGGAATTAACCATATAATTTGACTAGGAGGGCCAACAATATAAGTTCCAAGGAATCACCATCGGTTCACCTGAGATCATTAGTTCCCATCGCATGGGAAAGCTGCTAAAAAAAGGTCATTCTGGTGTTATTTCCCAACTCCATGCCATACAAGCAACAAAGACACCCTTGGTGCCGCAAGACCTCCAATCCATCCTTTCTCAACATCAAGTGGTATTTTCCACTCCCCAGGGGATCCCTTCTTCCTGTGGTGTTCATGATCATTCCATTCCCCTTGTACCAGGAAGCCTTCCTCCCAATATCCGTTCGTATCGTCACCCCTTTTCCCAAAAAAATGAAATTGAGAAAATGGTCCAGGAACTCTTTCACGCAGGCATTATCCGCCCTAGTACGAGCCTCTACTCTTCTCTGATGGTCATGGTCCTAAAGAAAGAAGGTTTCTGGTGAATGTGTCCTGACTTTCGTGCCCTCACCAAACTTACCATTAAAGAAAAATTTCCCATTCCTGTCATTGATGACCTCTTGGATGAATTGAGTGGTGCCCAGTTCTTTACTAAACTTGATCTTCATTCTGGCTACTATGAGATATGTATGAAAGAGGTATACATTCCCAAGCCATCCTTTAGAACTAATGAGGGCCACTATGAGTTTTTGGTCACGTCATTTGGCTTGTGTAATTCCCCCTCCACCTTCCAAAGCCTCATGAATCATGTCTTTCATCATTTTCCCCGTCATTTTGTCTTAGTTTTCTTTGATGATATCCTCATCTATATCAAAACCTGAAAAAACCATCTTTCTCATGTGGATCGAGTTCTCCATCTACTCTCTCAGCACCAACTTTTCCTGAAATATTCTAAATGTTCTTTTGGCATCTCATAATTCGAGTACTTGGGTCATCTGGTTGGCAAGGACAACATCAAGTTGGGTCCTAAAAAGATTGAAGCTATGGAAGACTGGCCTCACCCAAATACTCTCAAAATATTGCGTGGATTTCTGGGCTTAACAGGTTATTATCGCAAGCTTGTTAAGAATTACACAAAGATTGCAACACCTCTCACTGCACTCCTAAAAAATAACTCTTTCACTTGGACTCCAATAGCTTCTCATTCTTTTAAAACCTTGAATATGGCCATTTGCACCACTCCATTTTTGGCCCTTCATGACTTCAAAAAGACCTTTGTCTTGGAATTTGGTGCTTTAGGGAAAGGAATTGGTTCTTTCCTTATGTAAGAGGGTTAGCCTTTGGCCTTTACCAACAAGCAAATGTCTGAAAGAAATATGGGCAAATCAATCTATGAAAAGCAAATGTTGGCTATTTTTCATTTCATTGATCCGTGGTGCCCTTATCTATTGGGGAAATGCTTCCAAATTAAGACAGACCATCAAAGCCTCAAGTATTTTCTGGAACAATGCATTTCCTCCCCAGAGAAACAAAAATGGGTGACTAAGCTCTTTGGATATGATTATGAGATCATTTACAAGAAAGGAAAAGACAATGTGGTTGTGGATTCACTTTCCCAAAAATATGAAGATGATGGATCCTTTTTTTCTCTTTCCTTCATTGTACCAGATTGGCTCCAAGCCGTTCACCAGGAATGGCTACACAATCCCAAAATTTCACATCTGATCCAACAATTGCATTCCAATGCTCCAACTTCCCCAGGGTACTCTTGGCTCCATGATGAGCTTTGATACAAAGGTCGTTTTTATTTAAGTAAACAATCAAAACTTAAATTCACGATACTTTATGAGCTTCATTCTACACCCATAGTTGGGCACTTCGGGTTTACCAAAACCTATGATAGGGTCAAACGTTCTTTTTTCTGGGATGGTATGAAACAATACATTCATAATTTTGTCACTGAATGTGATGTGTGTCAACGCAACAAGGGAGAAACAATCAAATCTCCGGGAACACTACAACCACTGTCGATTCCACTTGCTATTTTGATGGATATCTCTATGGATTTTATTACAGGATTACCCAAATCGGGAAATAAATCAGTCATGATGGTGGTTGTTAATAACCTTTCCAAGTATGCTCATTTCTGTGCTCTTCAACACCCATTTACATCATCCACAGTGGGTCAACTTTTCATGGATCAGGTCTTCAAGCTTCATGGCATGCCACATTCTATTGTTTCTGATCACAACCCAACTTTCACCAGCAATTTTTGGCAAGAACTGTTCAAGCTACAAGGCACACAATTGCATCTCAACACAACTTATCATCCTCAGAATGATGGTCAAACAGAAGTTGTCAACAAGTGTTTGGAAGCATATTTGAGGTGTTTTGCCTTGGAAAAGAAAAATTAGTGGGCTCAATGGTTACCCCTAGTTTAATGGTGGTACAACACTTCATACCATAAAACTACATGCATGACTCCTTTTGAAGCAATATATGGACAAAAGCCACCTTCATTTCTCTCATACTTACCAGGTGTCTCAAAGATCCAAGCGGTTGACCAACTGCTTATAGTTTGAGAGGCTATTCTTCATAACCTCAAAGAGAATTTGGTCATGTCACAGAATCGCATGAAGAAACAAGAAAATCAAGGTCTCTCTGAACGTCAATTTGCAGAAGGGGATCAAGTGTTTCTTTGACTGCAACCTTACAAGAAAAATTCCCTCAAGGCCAAGCATTGCCAGAAGCTAGTGCCCAAATTTTATGGTCCTTATACTATTCTCAAGTGTGTGGGATAGGTGGCCTATCAGTTAGCTTTGCCCAATCATTCTAAGATACATCCTATTTTTCATGTTTCATGCTTAAAGAAGGTGATTGGAACTAAGTGCCAAATTCAAACCAACCTTCTCGAGTTAGATGAAGAAGGATCCATTTGGCTACAACCACAAGTAGTTTTGGACCAACGTGAGTATCGCTTGCATCAGAGAACCATCAAGGAAGTGTTAGTCCAGTGGAAATATACAACTCCATCAGATGCCACTTGGGAACCAACTACCATTCTGCAACAATTTCCACATCTCAAGCCTTGAGAACAAGGTTGTTTTTAAGGGGGAGGACACGTTAGGGTCCTAACCCACACATAGGTAGAAAAATATATTCATATGTAATAAAGGTCAATACTAATAAGGCCTTGCAATAAAATAGAATAAGTCAAATGTAAGAAGACCTAATAGAATCTTCCGCTTCTAGAAGGATCTTCCTCTAGATGCTTCTTTTGATAGACATATTTAGTATAATTAGGAGTCGAGGGTATGAGAACCCTAGCTTGCATATTATTGTAATAGAGCTCTGCTTGATTGGAGGTTTCCCCCTCAAAGAGGCTCGTGAAAATTTCTCTTAGAATCAAAGTGCTATTTCTGTTGTTATTCTTATATCATTTCAGTGTTATTGTGGTGATTGTTCTGGTTATATTGCTGTTATTCTGCCATTTCTAGCATTTTATTTCTGTTCTGCATACTTTTTATATCTGGTATATTACATTTAGCCCCCAAGTGGAATATAGGTACCATTATGAGGTCTTACATGCTAGGGATGGGTCTTAAGCTGGTATTGATCATGGTTGAGGGAGGAAAATAAGGCCCTTTCACCCTAGATGAATCCTTTAGGGATCAAGAGCCATTAAAAACACCATAATCCATATAACATTTCATATATAGGTCATCATTGTCCTTTGAGTGAGATATGAGAATCATTATGACATTTGTGCATCAATTATGGGTTTCAAGGAATTTACCACAGTTGGGGGAGAAATATTGGGAATTAAATCCTAAAAGAATATTTTTAGGCTATTGGGAAATGATCAAGGCCTTGAATTACAACACAAGTCATCTAAAATGTATCTTTTGCATATGAGTGGGATAATGGTTCCATTAGGATTTTTTGTGTAATAGGGATAGGTATCAAGGCCTTAACCATGACCGGGGAAAGAAAACAAGGTCATTAATTCCTATATGAATCTTATAGTTCTTATGGAAAATATTCCTCAAACCCACAAAAACCTTTAGAAAGTACCTTTGTCCTTCAATAGGATATGGGTACCATTAAGAGGTTTTACAAAAAAGAGACGGATCTCAAGTATTCGAACCAAAATTAAGATTCTATGGCCTTGGTCCCTAAATTATGCCATAAACTACCATGCAAACCTAGATCATTGGCCTCTTGGAGAGATATGGGCATCATTAAGATATTTTGTGTACCATGCATGGGTTTCAAGGCCTTGACCATAGTCAATGAAGGAAAAAAAATGATTGTAGGATCTAAATTAATCTTCTAGGGATAATACTCCATGAATGACATTTTGATCCACCACAAAAACCCTATATATGGAATATTTGACCTCCAATGAGATATGGGAGCGATTAGAAAGTT
This sequence comes from Picea sitchensis, assembly GCA_010110895.2. Lineage (NCBI taxonomy): Eukaryota > Viridiplantae > Streptophyta > Pinopsida > Pinales > Pinaceae > Picea > Picea sitchensis. Next base: position 36,174 of record SNQJ01S0059167.1, on the reverse strand, counting down.
TTCAAAAGAAATAATGGATGGGTCTTAAGACCTCAACAATGGTCATGGGAGAAAATAAAGGATATTAAGACATTAATAAAGATTTTAAAGATGATTAACCATGAAAAGGCCCTTGAACCACTATAGGGGGGATTTTTTGACTTTGATTGAGATATAGGTGCCATTAGAAGGTTTTGTGCACCATGGATGGGTCTCAAGGTCTTGACCATGGTAATAGGAGGAAATAATGGGCCTCAATTACTATACAAATATTTTAATATCTATTACATGAACAATGACTCAAAGCACCAAGGATAAATCCTAATCATGTCTTAGGTACTAAAATATGATTTTATGGTTAATGGACCATGTATAAGATCTAAAACCATCACACAAGACATGTAGTTGGAATTTTTACCCCTGGTATTAGCGACTTGACCATGGTCCAAGGATAACCATTAGAGCCTAAAAATTACTTTTAGGGCTCATACTCAAGTTTCCCACCTCATAATTTTAGGCTATCAATCCAAGCGATGAAAATGTTGTTATCATACAACTTAGTCATACTTGTGAATGACCTATTTACAAGAATATTCTCCTTCTCCTTGCATAATACATAGATAGATTAAGACTTCACCTTTTAATTGTAAAATCCTCCTATCTTGGCATAGTTTAATCATTTAATCATTGTATTATATTCATCTATTAAGAAAGTGACTTTCACTTAGACTCTTCCATGCCCACTTAGGGGATTTTGAACCGAATTTTTGTCACTCAAAATTAGCATAAAACTAAGTTTGAAATAGAGGACCTTTGATAGAAAACAAAAAATAACTTCTTGAATTACTTAGAAGAGTTCCAATGTGGTTAAGTCAATTAGGAGAGGTGATGATTTCATTGTATCATTTTAGATATCTCACTATATTCTTACAATCTTGACTAACTATATATATGATTCAAATGACTGAAGGTACAACCAAACAGGTACCTGTCATATGTTTCTTCCTTGAGTGAGGGAAGATTAGGAAAAATAGTTGAGGGAAATGCAAATGCATCTAGTAGACCATATGATAAGCGAACAAGGACCACTAGAGGTGAAAAGGTCAGAAGAAACTTCCGTAGACACATGAAATTTTTTCTTGTTGAAGGAGGATCATGCTCTTATGATGATGAGAGCATAGGAGACATAGAGGTGCCACTCAGGTATAAGAATCTAGTGAAACAATGGGTACCTAAGGAATTGCCTCCGTTAGACATTGACTTCATTGTCAACAATAAGATGTATCACATTGCACCATCCTCTCTGCATGGCCTGGGGATATTTTCCATGGATGGAAAAATTGTAAAATACAATACAGTAATTGAATTGATGGATTATGTTGGATTGTGCTATAATTATAACGATTAGATGCCGGTGGTACGGTACATGCGAAGTATGCAAAGATATGCACTCGACACAAATTATATACAAATAATAAACAATGGTAAAAATAAGGGAGCCACTATCTATATTGATGGAAGGTCTAAAGCTTCTGGTAATATCACAAGCTTTATAAACAACACATGACCCGAGACAACAAACAAGAAACCCAATTGCATATATGAGGGACGAGAAGGGAATCAGAAAGTTGTGTGTGAGATAAAAAAGATATCTCCCGATGAAGATTTATTAGCGGATTACCATTTGAATCGAATAGAAGCATTGACTAATAGTGTGCAGGTACTTATGAAACACTCATTTAAACAACCTATACTTATTGCATTATATTTTTTATATCTTTAAAAATGTATGAAATATTTTATGGTCCCAATTTTATAATAACATGGGAGGCTGATCGTGGAAAAGTATTAGTTGCAGAACATGTAAATGATTAACAGTTTCGATTTACACTTAATGCGAATTTTATTATTTATTTATAGAATTTTATTTGTGTGGCAATCAATTTTTTGTTATCGTTTACAATTTTTTAAATGTTTCGAGGTTCTAATTATATTATAATGTGGCAGGATGATTGTGGAAAAGGGGAAACTGCAAAACATGTAAACGATTAACAAATTCAACTTTGATTCTACATGAATTTTATTATTTGTTTATATAATTTTATTTGTGTGATGCTTAGTTATTTCATTTGTTTATATAACTGAAATAACATTGATTTTATTGAAATATGTAGTCTGCAGGTCATGATGATCATGCTTCCCCCGATGAGGAGGAGTTGTACTCATCCCCTGATCTAATGGTAATAATTAAAAATAATATCATTAAAGCGAAAAAGGGACTTGCTCGCTTGTTATACCATGAAGTTCAAACTCCAGATGTCATAGAAATGACTAATCTGGTTATGACACAACTTAAGACATATAAGGAAATAACCATAATTTAAAGTGATTTTGTTTTATGTTCAGATAAGTTCAATTATGATAGTTTGTTTTTTTAACTTTTACGTTATATAACAAAAAAACATTTATTTCTTACATAGATATATTTGGAGCCTGTTCAACCCAGTGTTGGTAGTAGTGGTGCTACAAAGACACCAAAGAGTCCTGACATGGGCCATCATATATATGCTAGACTATTTAATTATCCATCTTCCACACCATTAGATGGAATACATGACATGCACTGCCAGACATCCACACAATGACCAAGCTCTAGTAGAGATGGTGACAGAGATAAGGCTAATGATGTGGTTGATATGGGTACATTTCCCAGAGCTAGATGTGTGACCAGCATGGCGACCCTTCCGTGCACATTTTTGGTCGATGATAATGGACTTCCATTAAAACAAATAAGACTCCCATGTAGTTTTTCATATTTTAACTATTTCATATCAAACATAAACATAAATCATCGAGATTATTATTTTTAAATTAATGATCATACATTTTTGCATGTAGGAAATGACCATTTTTATAGGCATCTGGAGAGCAAGGCCTTGTTTATTTTTTAGGAAACCGTATGCACGAGGTGGAATTTCTAGAATTCCAACCTCAAAAAAGAACTTTTGGATTATCTTGAAGGTCTCTTTGTGGTAGAGACCTTCAATAAAAAAGTGGTCGCCTCTGTAGTAGGTGAATATTTAAAATATACGAGGGATGTGTATAGAAGAAACTTGGAAGTCAACCCTAGGTATGAGTGCCCTCCATTGATTCCAGAGAGGGAGTGGAAGGCGCTCATTGATGATGCAAAATAAAAGAAATTAAGAAAAACAGGAGAACAAATAACTGGTACCCCAAGGTAAATTAAAATATTTTGATTTCAATACCTTTAATTTTCTTTAAATCTAAGTAAAAGTGTGGTATATAACATACTTTAAACTTTTGATGATAAGTTTCTTGACACTTCGAAGGAAACTAGAGCAAGGATTTCCAAACATGGCCAACTCAGGCTAGGCCAGGGAAGCTACTTGAGGATATAGTCATGAATCATTTGATCCCAAAAATCTTAACGATATCATTTGTATCGCCTTACAAATTTCAGGTAATTGCATCCAATAAAATTAAAAATACATAATCTTATGCAATGCATGGCAATGACTTTGGAAATGAAACCACAGAGGAAGACCTCCAAATTGGTTACAAGTACGACTATAAAAGTATCATTGATCATAGGCAAAGCATGGGGCAGACCCCAAGATCCAGTTTGTGGGATAAGGTAAATATAAATCAGCCCACATTAACCTTTCATTACTTATAAAATACATAAAAATTTTATATCGTCCATAAATTTAATGTCTTACTTTGTTTTAATCAGGGGAGAAACACTATCAATGAAAACATTAGTACTAGACAATAGTGCATTGATAGTGCAACACAACCAGAAGATCATGGTACTCCCGAGAAGCCCCATCCCATTGGGTTGCAACATGGCGATTGTCTTGTAACTAAGGCCCACGATGGTAAAATGACTTTATATTAATCATATACTTAAACATTTCGTACTTATAAATTTTGTAATTTTAATTTTTATTACTTATACATTTACGGTTTTGTCCTTATAGATTTTGTCATTTCAATGTTAGAGAATGTCGTAGTTGAGCCTCCTCAAACTGAAGATTAGGAGTACAAGGAAACCATTCCAACGGTGCCCACTAGTGGACTAGGTAAATAATTACATTGCAGAGGTTTTTTTTAATATTAGTGAACTACTTCAATGATATTTAAAAATTAGCCATATAAATTTAATATGTTTTGTTTTTGTAGGTGATGGCCCATCAAATCAACCTCCATGCCATGGGTACAACATTAGGTGTGCTCAACATGAGAGGACTGAAGGAACATCAACTATTGAAGATCCCATAGAAAACAAAGACATGGAGGCTGATGACTTACTTAAGAACTGGACTAGAAAACTAAAATAAATTTATGATGTATAATAATTTTATAAGACAAATCGATGTATATTATATAGCTAGTATATTTGGAACATATTTTGGATGAAAAATATCATTTATAAAAACTCTTTTTTTATGACATATGTATTTGAATGATAAACCTCATTTATAGATTTACAACCACTTTTTATTAATTTTGAATATTTTTAATGCACATTTTTTATTAGAATATAGATTGGGTATCGGGTAATCGAGAGCGATGTGAGGGGGGGGGAGATAGGAGCTTCCACCTTCACCTGGTTGGCCCTTTTGAGTAGTGAAAAATTTATTGGAACCATTTATTCTTGGAAAACACCTCTCTCAATACAACATAGTAACATTGTTGTTGGCACAAGTTTGATCAGACCAGAGTCCTTCTCAGGTTAGCAACAAAAGTCACCGAGTAGTCTAGAGTGCTGGCGTTTTTATCTCCTTCGAAGAGAAGAAGTCTCACCCAAATCACTGCTAAGAGAAATGGATAGGGAAGGGTAAGGAGAATACTTAGGTTGGTTCACAGAACCTTCAAGATTCATCATGATCTTGCGCAAGACATATAACTACATAACAAATATGAACTCATATGCGCAAGAAATGAAACTAATTATGTTGCAGAAAAGCATTCAAACAGAGAGACATCATGTGGAACTTATGAAGCTGTTAGCAACATTTTTGGTAAGGGGGGTTAGAATGTGAAGGAGTGGGGGAAAAACCCATTTGTTATAATCTCGGGGTGCAAGTGCGCTTGTGGTTAAGCAGTCAACAAATTTGGACGGTAGGTATTCGTGCGCCCGGATCAACGGTGCACATGGGATTCTGGAGCCCCCCCACCTTTCTACCTTTAAGCGGAGGGGGGGAGGGGTTCGGAATCGGGGAAGCACCTCTTCAGCGGCTACGATCGAAGTGCCCAGATCAACGACGCACAGGATGATTNGGAGGGGGGGGGGGTCCGGAATCGAGGACACATCTTTCCGACGGCTGTGATTAGAGTTCCCAGATCAACGGCGCATATGAAATCCAGACAACCTCTGTCTTTCCATGTTTAATCAACATGGGGCCCCCACCTGGTCGTGTCATCTTTCCATCTGTTCTCCACCTGACCGTGTGATGAGTCTCACTCCCTTTAGCCCCTTTCCTCATCCTCTGACATCTGTCCGTCTCCTCTCTTCTGGTCCATGTGGTCCCTTTCCCATCTCACCATCCACTCACCTCCTGCCATGTGTCCCTCTCCTTTCCATGTCAGCCTCCCACTAAAAGCGATCCCATTATAGCTCATCTCCTCCCCCCCTTCGCTTATTACCACCCGCCATGTGTTTTCCCTTGTAACCTCTCACACACCTCATCACTTCATATCTCACCCTCCTAGTTTTGGTGCCACCACTCCCGTTATGTGCCCCCATCCTTCGTGTTGGCCTCCATGCCTATTCATCAGGCCGTTCAGCTAGTCTAGGTGGCAGCGCGGAGGGTCTTCCATGTCCCAAAGGTGCTGAGTTGGCCGGGCTATCCTCAATCCCAATAAAGCAGTTATTGAAGTAGTTGGTGGTGGTTAGACATCGCCTCCGCCATAATGGGAAAGTCCGGGGATGAATTAAAGGCACGTCGATTCACCCACAGAACTGTCATGTGTTCGATTGCGTCTGTCATAGTTGCACGATCATTCAGAGACGGCAGCCATAGATTGTCAGAAGCCATGCAAAAGCAATGTGTTTAATGCAGCGTCTCGATTTTGTTGTTGTTGTTTTCTTGATTATATGAAGGCGTTTTCACCATTTTTGTATTTATCGATGGTTGAGCTGAGCTCCCGGTGGTAAAGCTTTAATGAAGCATTGATACTCTGGTTATGTATAGAATTTTGAGACTTCTTGCCTTATGAATGCTAGTTTCTTTTACATCTTTGTTATACCATGTTAGAACATCTCAGAATTGGAGAGTCCAGTCGAGTTGTCGCTGTTATAGAATGATGTTGGATAGGATCACTGTAGCAGTTACATTGTTCTAATCAGCCCTTGTGTTTTTCTCAGTGATGAGTGACTTGGAATTGGAGGATCCAGTCAAGTCCCCTTTCAGTTTCTTGAGACCCTGAACCAAGAGGATCTTGTATTCAGAGTCTTTCTTCTGCAAACCGCTGAAAGCCCATTGCCCAAAGTTGTTTGTTCACCTTTCTTACCAAGTCTTCCACCTGCTCAACTTTTAATCAACCCACTGGTTGAAGTTAGGTCAAGGCCTCCTTTGTCCCATAGATGATAGACCCAGTCCCTAAATTAGGGTGATATCTCCTCGAGCCTTTATCTCCATTTGATCATCCCTTTATAAACAAATCGTGACATTAAACTGATGGGTGTCGGGCTCTGCTCCTGCAAGCAATCTAGGAGTGACTTCTGATGCTAACATTTCTAGCGCCGTTGCCGGGGACGAAGTTGAATATTTTCCCTGGGATTGAACGACAACGATTAGTTGATTCTGAAGGTGCATCAGATATCAGAACTATTGAGATTGCTACTGTGCACTTGGCAACTCCATTGTGACAACTCCAATGGAGTGAACCCGTTGTTTTAATTGTGGCTTCCAGAAGCAGACATACACGGTCACATCCACAGCTGCCTCTAGCTACGCCTGTAACTAATCCAGAGGTGGTTCTTAGAAAAGGAAAGGCCCCTGAAGAAGAAGCTTCCACTGCTAAAACAGGTAATCCGCCATTTCCTTCTGTAAGAACTCCTTTTTCTCCTCCTCAATTTCTTGATAGACCTCCTTCAGAGGTTTCCCGTTTCCTGAATTTTGGGAGTGTTCCTGCTAAGTTTTCCCCTCCAGGTCTGGGACTAGAGGGAGAAATCCTTGTCACTCCCCTCTCCTTTGAAGTTGTTTCTCGGTGAAGACCCATGACTGCAGAGGATTTCCCCACTCCTGCACAAAGAGGAGTGCCTGCTGACTTGAGTTCATTAGCCTTCTCCTTAAATCCTCTCTTGTTTCCCACTCCACTTCGAAACTCGTTCCCAGTAGCCCCTTCGCGAACTCCTTCGCCTCCCATATCTCCTCAACTTAATATTCCTATGGCTGGTTCTAATCCCCCTCTGAATAGAATGGACACCATAGTTTCTTCTAGATATGCTCCCTTAGTCCTACCCCATCCCATGAATCCTCTCCCTGCTGGAGATTATTTGAAATAGATGCCCAAGTTCACTGGAGAAGGGGACATAACTGCAGAAGAGCACTTGGCTGCTTTCTACAGTTATGCAAACAACCTAAACATTGAAAATGAAGATGTCTGGATGAGAGATTTTGTCCAGAGCCTTGATGGTGAGGTGAGGAAGTGGTTCAGGGGACTGGCCCCCAGATCTATTGCTGGAATTGAAGCCCTGGATAGTGTTTTCCTGAGGCAGTGGGGAGATAGGAAATATTTCATGTATTACATGACAGAGTTTGGGTCGTTGAAGAGTGGATTGTGAGAGAAAATGGAAGGAGAATCGTCTGACTTCTCTAAAAAATTCAATAAGATGTATAACAAGATTCTAGGAGATAAATCCCTCGAAGCCTCTACCGAGGATTTCTAATGTTGGTGCAAGATCTTGGGACATAGAAGTGAATATAACATATTAGCGGTGACTTAGGAACAAGGTTGATGCAGACAAAAGGAAGGGAAAGTTTGAAGCCTCAACTTCGGGCCCATCACTACCTCACCCTTAAGTAAATGAGCTAGCCCAAGTGATGAAATTTATTAAAGAAGAGGTGGAGAGGTTAAAGGTGGAAAGGAAGAAAATGAATAAATTTCAGGACTTTTTTGAAATCAAAGGGGTTTAGGAGAATGACAATATTGCTCAGACTATGCACAAAGAAGGGAAGAACAAAGAGACCAAAAGAATTTAGGCCCCTTCTGAGAACAATTTCATGGCCGAGAGGAAGAAGAGAAATAGATGAACTGATCCACGAATCCCTTTGCTTAGGAGACACTCCTCCTTTTCCTCATCTCCTCATATCAGCTTATGGGGAGTCTCTCATGGATAGTCAAAAAAATGAGCAAAGGGAGAGAAGGCCCGACAGCGGCCAGTGGGGGTACAACTGAGGAGTCCGACAAAAGACAACATCACTGATATTATTCTGGCAGGTCCACGGAACAAAGGAAACACATGAAGTAGAGGAAGCCGGTCATAGAAGAGGTAAGAAGCTCCAACCCCTCTCTCCCATAGTCCAATCATGTTCTTGAAATAAGATAAATCCCAAAGCTTGCATCTTCTTTAATTTCGAACATGAGATTCAAAATCCCGAGAATCCACAGTGCCTGCAGGCTAACTAAACACTTGGGAATTCAAAAATGCTTCTACAGGCCTTTACAATCTAAAGCCCCTCATATCTTCTCACAGACTCCATAAACCTCAAGATGAAAATAGCGGTTGTCCTAGGTCCCATGGTGGAAGATAGAGATGATTCATCCCTCCCTTCTACACATCCACTGAACATACATGATGAAGTGTTGCACAACTGCTTGATGTATTGAGGAATACTCACAACCTCATGCCCAAAACCATCATGGAAGAATTGGGACTAGAAGTCACTAGAGCCTATCACAACCTCTATTCTTTGACTCTAGGAGAGTTCGGTGTCTTGGAGTTATTAAAGACTGGTTGTGACCTTGTTCCAACTACCCATGAAAAGTGTGGTCATGGATATTGTGGTAGGCGATGTTCCCCAAGTTGATTATGTTGTTATCAAGATCTTGGATAAAAAGACTAGGAGCTTTGGAAAATGGACCTCCCGTATGATACTATCCAGTGTTAGGAGAGCATAGAAGACTATCTGAGGGAAGCCCAATGGCCTACATAATCAGTGATTAGGCCAACCCTACCAATCATCCATCTTTGCCTTGGACCTTGATTTAGGTTCCAATTTACTATAGCTCACCCATGCCCTAGGGCCTTGACTCCGAGAAAGAAACTCCTTTGCTTCCCACAGACACCCTCCCTCCATCGCCCCTAATGCGAGAAAATGTTTTTGATGGAGCACATTCCAGAAGAAGGCATTGAGGTCTTTGTGGTTTTTGTATTTCCTTTTCTGGAAACCATATCCCTGTCATATAAGGCTGGAATTGAAACCACCAACAATGTGGCAAAGTATGAAGCTCTTATCCTAGGATTAAGAGCACTTAGAAATGGGAATTGAGGGAGGAAAAGTAGCAGGTGTTTGGAGATCATAGGTTGGTAGTCAATTCGAGAGAAGAACTTATCCCGAGGCCAAACATCTCGACTTCGGGAGTTCTGAGAAATGAGGTGTGGGACCTTATTGATAATTTTTTTCTTGGATTTTAACATTTCCTTCATCCCAAAAGAGGAAAACACAATGGAATATTCCTTGGCTACATCAACAAGCAATTTCAAAGTACCCTTGCCACCCAAGCTTGGGTATGATGTAGAGAGTAGTACATGCCCTCCATACCTAACAATGTCAAGCATTGGAAGAAGTTGTTTGAGGATGATCTTGAGATCGAGAAGTTCTTGGAGACTATCGAGGAGTTTTCACAGATGCATATCGACAAAGACTCCACCTCTGAGGAAAAGCTTGATGGGGGTAGGCTAGCATTAGAATAGCTTGTGGCCTTCGGATGCTAACAATCACATTAGGGGGGCTGGTCCCAGTCTAGAGGTGTTCGATGGGAGCGACATGGAAGTAAGGGTAGAGTTTGGGGTGATGATCTTTGACCTGGCCCAGGTGCAACACATTGGCACAGGAGGAACCCTAAGTTTGTCGAGAGCTATCCCGGGAGTTTGCGACCAAGGAAGCTGAGAGAGGGTTAGATATCTTGATTTTTGAGAGAATTTGCTGATGTGTTTGCATGGACCTATCGAAGACCTCAAGCATTATGACACATCTGTCATTGAGCACAGATCCCACTTGAAAGAAGGGGGGCTAAACCACCATTCAAGCGGTGAGGCGATAAATCCCATTTCTTGTCATGGAGAGAGAGAAGTGAAGAAGCTTCTAAATGCCCAAATCATTGTCCCCTTGAGATATTAGAAATGGGTGGCTAATTTGGTCCACGTGAGGAAAAAGAATGGAGAAATGAGACTGCAATGTGTTGATTTGAGGGAGCACGAGCAGGAGCTCAAGGAAAAGAAAGTATCCCTAACATGGAGCACATATTGCAAAGGGTAACGGTGCATAGATTATCCATGATTGATGGTTTCTTTAGATAAAATCAGAATTACTTCGGTCATGCCTAAGGGCCGAGGGGCGACCTTTACGACTTCTTTGGGAACATTCATGTATGCCAAATTTCCTTTTGGATTGATGAATGCGAGAGCAACATTTGATGCCGCGGACGCCTTCATTGGGGAGAAGGACCGATTCGTGGTAATCTATCTGAATGACATCACAATCTTCTCGGAGACGGACAAGGAACCTGCTGCGATTTAGAAGAGGTTTTCACGAAGTGCGAGGTTTGGCCTATCTTTGGCTTAAAGAATATTTGTTTTCTATGAGGAAGAGGAAAGACCAGGCCATATAGCATCTTGGAGGTGGTTGACCCTAGTGAGGTCGAGAAGCACTTCAGGATCTGTCACTTCCTAATCTAAGAAGAGGAAGTTCGAGGGCCTTTTTAGGGGAAGATAAATTTTTAGGGAGATTTTGGCCCTCAAATTTTGCTGAGTTAATTTGAAGCACATCCAGGCCTTGGGAAGGGGAAATGAAATTAGTGGACTCTTGCGGAACCGGGAATCTTTTTTGGCCAAAGAAGTTGGTGAGGCACACTGTCTTTGATCAATCGATTATTCTAGAATTTTTGATTTTTCTTTTGCTTCCTATGATCTGATGGCAGGTTTGTTAGAGGAGAAATGAGCAAGGGTATGAGAAACCCATTTCCTTCTTTATTAAGGCATTAAGAGATGCATAAACTAGGTATGAAATCATGGAAAAGCAAACTTTTCCTTAGTAAAGACCCTCAAAGCTTCGGGATCTATGTGCATTCGAGAAGGAATGCTTATCACGTTCCTTAAACCTGTGAAGGACATCCTTGTACAGACTGACATGGATGGGAAAAGAGAGAAGTGGATTACCAAGATTCTAGAGTTTGATATAGAGATTAATCCCACCAAGTTGATAAAGGGAGGCGGGGTTTGTAGGTTAGCAGCTGAATCAATTGCAAAATAGCGGTTAACTTCATCAATGAGCAAACTGAGTCATCCAACACAAGCATTTTCAGAGTGCCTTATCACTAGCGGCTTGCACCTGGTACAAGGATATATTATACTTCCTGCAAGAATTAAGGCCTCCTGATGGATTGGGAAAAGAAATGAGCCAGATCTTTAAAGAAGCTCAATGTGGTCAGATATTTCCTCATTGATCAAGCCTTGTATTGAAGGACCCCTAGGGGTATTTTTAAAGGTGTCATGCGGTAAGAGCCCCGGTTATGCTTGGATTTCCATAGCGGTCTACTGAGAGGTCATCATTTATCGGAAGACCACTGACTCACAATATTCTCGAGATTTTCTGCTGGCCCACTTTATTCCCGACATCTGAGGAGAAATGGAGAAACTTTACATCAAATGCGAGAAGTTCTCAGGCTGACAACTCAAATCTGCCCATTAAAAAGCTTGTAGTAGTTCGTACCCTCTGTGATGGGGATTGGACTTCATTGGAGAAATTCATCCTCCGTCAAGTGGCCCGGCCTGAGATGGATCCTCATTTAGATAGATTATTTCACCATGTGGATAGAGGTTGTCCCCACCCGGAGCACTTCCCACAAAGTAATTATGACTTCACGGAGGATATCATATCAGTTGCATTTCTTGAGGTAATCGCGATAAATACCTCCCCTCTCGATTACGAGGAGCCTGGGGTCCAAGTTCTACTATGAAATTTGAGATTTCAGTTCACTCTACTCTCTAATTATCCTGGGGAAATGGGTATGAGAATCTTCCAATAAAATTGATCCAAGCTCATTAAAAATTATTGGAAGGGCAATAAAAGGGCCTAGGGTTCGAAACTCAAATTTTCTCTATGGGGCGTAGGAGTTACAACCAAGAGGTCACTGGGCATCTCACCTTTCAAGCTGGTTTATGGAATAGAGGTGGTTTTTTCCCACTCATCTTGCCTTACTTGTAGTGAAGTTCTTTCAAGAATATTAAGGAGAGTCATATCATATGGTCAGGAGGATTCATCGGATGGTGGAAGTACAACAGATCAAAGAACAGGTCATGAAGAGGGCCTCGACATCGATAGAAGATCAAGTAGGCTTTTGAAGGAAGGCGAGAATAGAAAATTGAGCAGGGTGATCTGTTGCTCAAATGGGATGCACCGAGGCGGGGACAAAGGAAGCGGAAACATGATAGGATTTGATGCCCTCTGGTTTTGGGCCTTTCAAGATCCTTGAAGTATTACAGAACAACACTTACGGTTCTACGAGGATCACGGAAGAAGTTTTTGGTGGCCTAGTGAATGGGCATTTCTTGAAAAAATGATTTTTTTTTTTTTTTTTTTTTTTTTTTTTTTTTTTTTTTTTTTTTTTTTTTTTTTTAATAAATGACTCCATAGCCAACAACAAAGGCCAGATTTGTGAAATTGTTCTTAGAGAATCCGCGGGGGCGACTCTATCCCCCATGGGCCTAATTTGGTATTTTACGGTAGGGGTTAGAATGCGAAGGTGGTGAAAACCCATTTTTATAAGCTTTCGGAGTGCAAATTACTTGTGGTTAATGATCGACAAATTTGGGATGGCCAATTAAATTAAACTTGGATTGCTTGACGCTGGATTCTGGAGCCCCCACACCTTTCTACCTTTAAAGCGGTCGTCGGGGCGCACCCTCTTCAACGGCTAGTCAAAGTGCAGAGATCAACGGCGATAGAAGTTGATTAGGACCCCATATTTCTACCCAGCTTTAATGGTCCGAGAGTCGAGGGCCTTATATTTCCTATGGTGATTAGAGATCCCGGATCAATGGTGCATATGCAATCCGGACATCCTCCGTCTTTGCAATGTTTGAAATCAACATGGGGAATTTTACTCGGTCATGTCATCTTGCCATCTATTCTCCACTGGCCGTCGCGATGAGGCTCAGCGCCTTTAGCCTTTCCTCATCGCCGACATCATGCATCTCCTTTCTTACGGTGAGTGTGGCCCCTTTCCATCTCATCACCCGCTCACCTCCTGCCATGTGTCCAGCTCCTTTTCATGTCAACCTCCCACTAAAAGCGAGCCAGTTATATCTCATCTCCTGCCCCCACCAGCTTATTACCACCCAGCCATGTGTTTTCCCCTGTAACCTCTCACACCTCATCACTTCATATCTCACTCTCCTAGTTTTGGTTCCGCCACTACCATTATGCGCCCCCATCAGCCGCATTGGCCTGCGCCTATTCGCCGGATGTTCAACTAGTCAGTGGCGGTATAAAGGGTCTCCGTCTTAAAGGTCTTGAGAGTTGGTTGGGCCATCCTCGATCCCGATGAAGGAGTTATTGAAGTAGTTGGTGGTGGTTAGACCATCCTCCACCATAATGGGAAGAAGTCCGTGACGAATTAAAGGCTTACTGTCGATTTTCCCGCTGAAGCGATAGGAGTTGATTAGCGTCTGTAGTTGTTGCGATCATTCCGGAGGCGAAGCGGTATAGGGTGTCGAGAAGCCATGCGGACACAATGTGTTGTCGTTCATCACCGATTTTTGTTGTTGTTGTTTTGGGTATATGAAGGCATTTTTTCCATTTTTTTGTATCTATGGAGTGGTTGAGTTGAGCTCAGGTGGTAAAGCTTTTAATGAAGCGATACTACGGTTATGTATAGACTTTGAGACTTCTTGCCTTATAAATACCAGTTTCTTTACATCTTTGTTAAACTGTGTTAGAACAACTCGAGTGGAGGAGGGTCTAGTCAAGTCATTGCTTTATTATGGGATGATGTTGGATAGGATCACTATAGTAGTTACATTGTTCTAATTAGCCCTTGTGTTTTTCTCAGTGATGAGTGACTTGGAATTGGAGGATCAGTCGAGTCCTCCTCAGTTTCATGAGACCACAGACAGAGGATCTTGCATTCTGAGTCTTTCTTCTGCAAACTGCTGGAAGCCTGCTGCCTAAAAGTTGTTTGTTCACCTTTCTTACCAAGTCTTCCACACGCTCACTTTTTAATCAACCCATTGGCTGAGTTAGGTCAAGACCTCCTTTGTCCTTACATACTAGACCCAGTCCCCGAGTTAGGGTATTATCCCCTCGAGCCTTTATCTCCATTTGATCATCCCTTTATAAACAAATCGTGACATTAAAATGATGGGTGTCGGACTCTGCTCACATGAAATCCGAGGGAGTGACTTCTGTATGCGAAGGAAGCATAAGGAAATTACCTTGAAGATACAATGCATAAGGATAAATGCAGAAAGACACAACATATTTTTTAAATTTTGGATCCTTCTTCATATATTGTCTTTAGATCTTTCTCAATTACAAACTCAGAAATACAAAGTAGTTCTTTGTTATAGAATCTTGGCTCTGGACCCATGTTGCAAAGATCTAATTCCAAAAATAGTGTACATATTACATTTATAGAACTAAAACCCGACTTCTCAACAATATACAACAAAAACTATGACATCAACCTAATAGCAAGGGAAGAATTGAACCGAGCCCTCTTACAATCACGATCCAACCAACCAAAAAAACCAATCCTTTCACAATTATATTCATACCTATATATAATCTAAAATTAGTGTCTTACGGATTTGGCTTGAAAGCTTTCTTGTTCTATTGCAACCGCTTTTGCTTAGCTAGATTTGCATTGTCCTTTTACCTGGCCCGATTTATGTTGCTTCTCATACTCTGCTATCCGACTTCTTAAAGATCTTGTGAGAGCTCATACTAGGCCAAAATGGAATTTGTATTCCTTCTTGTGCAACACCTTATCCAAAAATGAAGGTTACTTGGGCTCTAACCACAAATATGACTGGCCCTCGAGGTCAAGTATGACTCTTCCACGACTTCCAAGAGCATCTGTTGTTTTTCCCTTGTCCTCCTTTTCCTCTTTATTTTATTTTATGCGTGCTTTCTCTTATTTTTCCTCTTCAAATGAAGGGCCCAACTCTAGGAACAACTCCAAGGCCTACTTCTTCACCTCTTGGAATATTCCAACTTTATCCTTCCATTTCATGGAAAGAATTGAAGCCTCGTCGATATTTGTTGGGTCGCATCTGTGACACATCCCTTGGGCTTGGATGCAATGAATGAGTTCCATTTAGAATCTATTGTTTCATCGACTTGATGCATCTTCATATAAAATTTTTGAACGGTAGACCGAAATTCGCATAACTCCTTCTTAACTATGGATTGCATCTCAAACAGGGAATTCATTTCATTGTTAAACACTAGATTTGAATTGAATACGTTGTTTCTTAGGTGGATCCATCGTGATCAAAAATTCTTCATTCAACACCTGGGTTATGTTGCACACATCCTCCAAGGTATGTTTGTGTCTAGTGATGATTCATCCAATCGGCTGACTTCCACGAAAATATTTGTGCACTCATCGTATTGCTTATGTAGTCTTGGAATTGTTTCCCTTCCCGACACTATCTTCTCCATCACTCACAAACTTAAAACACTTGCCTCTCTAAACCTTATACTTTCGGGAGGGCTTAGCTATGAAGTTAGCATTAGCTTGTTGTTCATATTGACCATTGGGATGGAACTTGGATGCGAGTTGTCGTAGGGCGACTGTTTAACAGGGTAAATCTTATTGGGCGATTTTGGCATTTATTGTGCAATCTAGATAGGGACCTGGCTGATTTCAAACCTTTAGTTTGACAGATGAGAATCTCTGCATGAATATCGATGGCATCTTCATGTATCACGGCTTTATGTCTTAACTCAATTCATATGGGGTACCATAATAGCAATAAAGATTGACGCTAGGCTGGGTTAAAATTGGCACATGGACTTAGATTGCTTTTGGATTCGTTCTCCCTCCGAATAAAAAGGAGGTCCCCGTCATATTAATATTTGTCAATAATGGGTTGTTTAAACATGATCCTACAACTATTTGAGAGTAATCTTTTACATCCAACAACACTTAGGCAGAAGAAATGAACTATATGTCACGATGCAACAATGCACATTCGAATTTATTAACTGAATTTACTAAAATTGTAGAAAAACTCAAGTCTAACTATTATACATGCTCCTTCGTACTAGAGAAACAGTCCCTTGTTCTCTTTTTTTGAGACATATAGGGTTTTGGGCGAGAGCCATTCACCCATTTTTTCCATAGCATACCATCCAGTTACGGAAGTCTTACTACTCTAGAAGGTCGGATCTATGTGACTATAAATGGTCCCAACCAATGCATGAAAAAATTTCCTGGATGTTTTTGGTACCGAATGTCATAGAGTAAGACCTTGTCTCCTTGCACAAATACTTTAGTTTTAATGTGCCTGTTATGCCAATATTTTTTCCTTGCTTTTTCAACCGACTAATGAAAGTCTACTAGAAATATGGTCTCCTCAAGTTCTTGTAACTCCTTGAGTCTTTGCGTGACTGATTCTTCCTCCGAAATGTGTGTGATATGTGCAATGTACAAACTCGAAGTGATGAATTATGTAGGCACCAAAGCGTATTTCCCATAAACTAAGTGAATTGACGTATTTATGGAGATTCTTTACAGTTTGTCCTATAAGACCATAGTACTGCTAGAAATTTGTCATCCCAATCTTCGGTTTGTGAAGCGGACCTTTGTTAACCCTCTCTCTATAATCTTGTTGAACGCTTCTACTTTTCCATTCACTTGCAGGTGGTAGGGTCTTATTTTTTGATGTTGGATCAAGAACTTCTGGCTGTAAAGATTTTTTTATAGTGCTACTAATAATTTGAGCTCCCTGATCACTGGTTATACTCCTAGGACATCCAAATTCAGTGATAATATTCTAAAAATGAACCTAGCAGCAGTGTCGGTCGAACAATCCTGAACAACTGTTACCTCAACCCAACATGTAAGGTAGTGGAGTTGCGATAATGATGTACCTAGCCTTTGAATTAGCTATGGGTTGATCGGTCCAATGAAGCCAACCAACCACTTCTCAAATTCTTGTAAATCTCAAGTTTGAAGTGGTAATTCATCTTGTCGTGACGACTTACTCACTCTTTGACAAACATCACATGATGTTATAGCGCCTTTATGTCCTTGACATTTCCATGAAAGTCTAGCTTGGAGAATTTTTGTTGCCATAGCCTTTCCTCCCTCGTGACCTCCCTACAACTCCAGCGTAGCACTCCATAGTATATCCTTCCTTTCATGGTCAAAGACACATCTTACAGAGGATACTATCTAGTCCCCAATTTATCTGAGTTATCCTGCGATTAATTGGTAGTTCGCTGCTCTAACAACCATATGGCATTTTTAGGTTGCAGAATATGTGTTTCTAGGAGGCTCCTATGCCAAGAAGTATGTCCTCTAGGTATTCTAGTATGGCCTCAACTGAGAACAGGTCTTCATATGGGAGGTGATCATCAACTTCTCTACCACTTTCCCCTGAATCTAGAAGGTGGTCCCGGGTCCTACATTGCATTTTCTAGGTTTAATGATCACTTCAAAAGAGAATACCTGAAACAATAGAAAACATCTACAAATTGTCCCTTCCAATATAGGTTTGTTAACTAGATATTTTAATGCAGAATGATCAGTAAAGAGATTAAAGTGAGAACCTAACAAATAATGTCTAAATTTCTGCAGAGCATAAATCATGGCTAAACCCTCCGTTTCTGTCGTTGTTTAGTTGCTTTTAGATTCGCGATAACTTCCTTCTCATAAAATAGATAGGATGATCCATGGCTTCATCTAGATTTTTGCTAAAAGGTAACTCCTAAGGTAATTCCTGAAGCATCTACATGGATGCTAAATTCATTTTCCCAGTTTGGGAATATCAAAATCGGTGCCATGTTGAGCTTGTCCTTTAGGGTCTCGAACACTTTATCATATTAAGGTCCATTGGAAAATTTGACCTTTTTTCAATAGATTTTCCAAAGGTACAGTAATGTTATCATATCTCTGAATGAACCTATGATAGTAGCCTGTATGTATTGTCCCGGCATAGATTACCGCAACTACTTAACACTCGTAGGTAGCGACATATTCACAATAACCGAAACTTTAGTTGGGTCTACCGGTACTCCCTCTCGACATACTATATTGTCCCAACAAATTCCCATGTGGTACATAGAAGATACAATTTTTGAGATTATCACAAGAATTTTTGAGATCATTGACACAAGAATTTGCTAGCTGAGGAATAGATCCATTGAGTATCTCATTAAATGGAGGAAACTGCGGTGAAGATTCCACTTGGGAAGATAGGTCTTTTATCTGAGAAAAGAATCTAGAGTTACTCAACCATTCACGGACAACACTTGTCTCAAGGGAGGGGCATGTTAAGCCTAATATTGTCTCATTACCCCTTAATTGGGGAATATTACATTAGTAATGTTATCCTTAATTGGGGAATATTACATTAGTAATGTTATTTTACTTATGTCGGCTTCATTCCATTAGTTGTAATTATACCTCCTAGTCTCCTATATATACCAAGGAGACATTTTCATTTGGAATCATCATGTACTTGAACATTTATGTGGGCTAAAAGGAGGTTTCCCCTTCAAAGAGGCTTATTATCTGAAATTATATTTTTATCAAGGCGTTGAGTACTTATTCTGAGGTTTTTCTATGCTATATTGATATTTGGTTTTTAACATGCACATTGTCATGTGTGGGAACGAATCAATGGAAACCTTTAGTTGTTGATAGTAGGCATGGAACATAGTGTTCGAATACCATTCATTTGACATATGATTTGTTTACCACAAGGTTAAGAACCTCATGACCAATGACTCCGAAGGTTTAATTTCTGGAAAAGCTGTTGCCTTGGGCATTTTCCAAGCGACAAATGCAATCAACACGAGTATCCAATTGAAGTGGAACTCATATCCCTGATCGTGTGCCTCGCGATAGTATTTCTCAAGCTCATTGACGAAGTAACGGGCCCAATTCCTCTGCATCCCCTCCACACATTTTCCTACGAGGTCCACCAAGAACCTGGTGACCTGCGTGGGGCGATTCTTTCTTAAAATCTTGCTAGATACGAGTTTTCAAGTGAGGCAGACTACACCATCCTGGATAGAGGCTACCTTGTAGCCTCACTTTCCCTTATCAACTTCGTCGTATTCCTCCTTTATGCACTGTGCCAGGAAATGATCCAAGGCCTTCCCTGGGTAGAACTCCTGAGGGTCGGGTCCCTGCATGCTCAATCCTGTGATTAAGTGGATCAACACCAGATCCATGGTAATCTACCTATCGATCCACATGTATCCACCATGATAGCACAACTAGAGGAGTTTAACAAAAGCATTAACCTCCTGATGTCGGCCAAAATGAGGAATCATCATGACATTCAGTATCGTGGACTATGCCAACTCCTTAATCCAAGGTTGGGAGACTATGTGAGGCTTCTTCCCAGTTGTCTTCATCAGGTATCTTTGAGGCGCGAGCATGGCATAGTTATTTCTATCTCCAAGGTTAAAGTCATTGTTCTTCAGAGATGGGATCTGTCCCAACTGACTTCCAACTACGCGTATCCCCTTGAGGGTGTACGTGGTGATCAAAGTGTACTCGACGTCCCATGGGATGCTATCATGGTTGACCGTGCCAGCCAAAGGTGGGATGTAATTAGGTAAGATTGATGGGATTTTCTTTGCATTAGCTAGATCATTGCGATGCTTACTTCACTTCTCAGTTGCGGGGTTAGTACGGCCCGAACTTCGTCCAGTCGAAGGGGAAGCCTGGAGTCCCCTAGTCAATGATGCCTAAACACCTTCAGAGATAGCTCTGTCAGCCATAAAATTCTTAAGAACCTCTTCAACAAACTTCTCTAACTCAGTCTATTCGCCCGACAATCTCTCTTTTAAATGGACAGGTCAGGGTAGGCGAACAAACAGATGGAGTAAATAATGGATGGTGAGGTTTAGGTTCTAAAATCACATTTCGACACATAATCAGTTCTCAGATAATCACGGGTGGGAACAATGTCATATGATTTAAATAAGTGAGCATTGTAACAGATTCTTCCAGCGGACAAGACTTCTTCCATCAATGCGAATTTTTCCATTATGGTGCGGTCTCAATGTCCCAAATGTAGTATATTGGCCCAAAAATGTGTTACCTAGCTGTTACAGAGCATCGTTCTAATGGTCGGGGTGCCTCTAATGGTCATGTAGCTTCATTGGGGTGAAGTCCCATTCTGTGTGGTTCTGTTGTTCCAACGAGGTTCAAATTCTACAAACCTTCCTCCTGTGAAGTCTTCTCTATAACTTCCTGTAGCTTTTCTAACTTGTCTTTCTTCTTACTGAGTTTCCTTGCCTTCTTTCCTATGATCTGAGTCTCTCTAACTGTTTCTGGATTCCTCTTTCCATTCTTATTCTTAGTTTCTCTTATCGTAGTTGTAACACCCTGTTTCTCCCAGCTTGTAAATATAACTGGATTGGCCAAGAACTATGGAAAACTCATAAATGTGAATATGTGATGTAAATGGACCTTGAGGAAGAGGTCAGTGAATGTGAATAACATTTTGAATTTATTGCAGGACTTCTGAGAGGGGATGTGCAGAAAAAGAGACCACGATGGCAGTGGAGGGCACCTGGAAAGGTGGCGTTAACTTCCAGCGAGAATTAATACCGTATTTGGACTCCACTGGCTTGGAGAACCAAAAGAGGCTCGCTGGCCTTGAATTTAATGCCTTGCAGGCTGGCAGGTTGATGGCTTAATGAGGGATGGGGAGGTGAACCTCCTATCCGTAGATCCGTTAGGCCTGATCAACACGAGGGTAATCGCGCCACATGCAACCTCGCAATAGGATAAGGCATGGGGAAGAAGCGATTGGAGAGGGTAGACGCGAGGGGAACTCTGGCATTACGCAGAGTGAGTAATAGCAGAGAGGAAGGATTACAAACTTCGCTCCTGGTCACTGGAAGATAGAGAGACAGTCTCACAGCATCATGGTCTCAGCTCGAGGGTGGCTAGTGGTAAATCCGTTGGGAGTCACTACGCCTTCGGTTGGGTGGAAACGAGCACCCCTCTCAGTAGTCGCACCCACTTCTGATGTTATTTTTGATAAGTGTTTTTCATATTGCATCTTGAAATTCATATCCTGACATATATGCTCATAAACTGTGAAATTGTGAACGATTACAGTATAAGAATGTCTGTGCAGTGTTTTGATAAGAAATGTTAGATATATGCTTATAACAGAAAGACCACGCATGGCTTATGTTGATAAATGAATTTAATTATGCATGAGTTGAACCAAGTCAAACTTCCAGTCCATCCTCGGGAATTTGTTTCCCTTTGTCTGTCTCTAGGAAAGCCCTGGAATAGATCTCTTCACAGAGATTCCCTTCTTGGAAAGGTTTACCAAGAACCTGAAAAAAGGACTTGAATGTGCAAGTCTTAATAACCCTATATGAGGAGGAATGACCTTCTTAAAATTCCGAAGTAGCAGCGTAGGGATAAGTAACGAATCGACGGATGAGATCCTGTCGGAAGACCCATGGTCATTCACGACCGTTAGATTGATGAAAGTAACAAGGGTGTTACATACCTTGCCCCTTTTTCTCTCTATATTTGTGAATTGTGATGAAATCGGGATCGTAGACGCCCCCCCAAGGTCCATGAGAACATTTGGACAGTTGATCTTTCCACATCCACGAAGTAGTGGAAGAATGCGCAAGGTGGGACAGATCTGAGCCATTAGATCGTAGCTAGAAAAACCCGATAGCCGTTGGATCTGTTAAGAGATGCATGAGGTTAAACCTTCGTGAACAGTAGAGGTAAAATCCCAATGAAAAGGTTGACACATCGGGATATCAGTACTCAGGATATCAGAGTTCTCAAGGTCGAGAATGTCGGGGCATTTCAAGCCCCAAAACAATAAAATGATCTGGACCGTTAGTTTGTGCGGACATGTGGAGAAAATCGAGAGCCCATCGGTATATCGGCTACTAAGGTTTTGAGTTGACAGAGAATTTCTGTCATCGGGGTACAAAAAACTCTGAAATCATGAGATTGGATTAGGGCTGTCTATCAGCTGGAACACGTGGCAGAGATCCAAACCATCGGGGAAGTCCTGATAGAAAAGTCAATAGGTGCATCGGGGTTCAGTATTTCGCAAGTTCTGAGGACAAGAATTCTGGAGCATCAGAAGTCACGAAATCGCGAGAGACGATCAGGACTGTCCATCTTGAGGATGACGCGTGGAGGAGATCAGAGCATTCGGGAGGTTTCCTGAAAAGAAAGTAGTCCATCAACATTTCGGGAGTCAGGGAATCGAGAATCCTGTGGACAAGAATTCCTTGCAATTCGGAATCGCAAAGTCTGAAATTACGACAAGGAAGGGAAATATCCATCATGGGGGCCAACTGTCAGCATAGTGGAGAATCGGGATTCGAGAGATCGACAGTCTTGAGAACAAATGCATTTCAGCATTTGAAACCCCGAAGTCTTGATAGAAATCAAGGACCGTTGGTTTCATGGGAGATCACAGCCGTTGATCGTGCTAAAGGCAAAAAAAGGGGTTATTAACTGACGTCGTATCGGGAATCAGAGGATCGCTAGTCCTGAGGACAAATGCATATTGGTGTTGAAAAGTCCAAAACCTCGATAAGAAGTGTGGCTACGGTCATAAAGGGAAGGTCACGTGGACCAAAGGTCTAGCCCGAAGGGCTAGCCAAAGTCAAAATGCATCGGCTTTTGGAAACCCAAAACCCCGAAAGGAGATAAGGTTGCGGTCTTGTGAAATAGTGGTCATATGGGCCAGGAGTTTAGCCAGGAGGGCTAGCGCGTAAAGGGGCGCATCGGAAAATCGGAGATCGAGAGTTCGAGAGGACAGGAACGCTTTTCATCAGGAATCAGGAAACCCTGAGACCCAAAATTATCATCGAGGAAATGTCATAGGTGCATGAAGAAGAGGCTATGACAGGGGATTAAGGACCTATGGATTGGGTTTGGAATTTCACTTCTATGAGCTTTCGGGATTCTCATTATTGAGAAATCAACGAAAAAGTTTGAGTTTAGGTAGTGGGTATGTGACAAAGTGGTATCAGAGCATGGTTACAACACTCGGCCTGATTGGGCTCATGAACGAGTTGCGCATAAGCTCCGTTCGAAGCAATCCTATGAGGAGTAACCCCTTAACTTGACTCTCTTGTCCAGGATTAAAAACTTGAAAAATGGAACCCCACTGTGTATGCATGCGAAAGAGTTATAAATTATGCGCAAATTATAAAAATGTATTTAAATCTTGACTAATATCCAACGTTTTCCTTTTTCACTCTAGCGGACGATCAACCGAGGGAATTTACCGACGCAGAGAATGGTGACTCACCAAGAGATGGGAGAAGGCTCCCACAATAGAGGTGAAGAGTTTTATGAAAGAAGAGCAATAGGAACCCCTCCAGACCTAGCCGAGACTGTGAGGAGTCTCATGGTTGATTTGCAAAGCTGCAAGGCCAACAATGAAAGGATGATGAAAGAACAAGAAAAGAAAACCGAAATTAACGCAGTTTTACTGCAGAGCTGATCCGACCTACAATGACAAATGCAACATGAACCTAAGATGCAGAATCATGGTCTTATCAGTGGCCATACTGAGAGAAGCATGTCAAGAAAGGTCCACCCCAGAGGTAAAGGACCAGTGCCAGACGATTCCACTAAGAAGGAAGATGGCGATTCAGAAGGCTCTTCTAGTAGCAGGACTAGTTCCTATTCTCAAAGAAAACAAAAGAAGCAAAATACTTCCAAGAGTCATAAATTTGAGGAATTCAAAAAGGCCAAACCTCCCTCCTTCGACGGCGAGATAAAGAAGGGAGAGGAAGCTAAGGCCTGGCTACTTGGACTGAAGAAATATTTCAGAGTCCATGATTTTTCACAGAGTTTGAAGGCCCGAGTGGCCACTTTCAATCTGAATGGAAAGGCTTCCATTTGGTGGGAAGACCTTAAGAATATGAAAGGGGTCCGCGAGGAGGAATTGTCTTCGAAATGGTTTGAGAAGTACTTCCGGAAGAAGTATTTGTCGGAAAGATATTTCGACGAGAAGGCTAAAGAGTTCTATGAAATCAAACTGGTACAACTTACTATGGAGGAATATGTCAACAAATTCCTCGACTTATTGAGATATGTACCCTACATCAAAGCAGAGAAGGTGAAGGCACAATGCTTCATTAGTGGGCTACCGAAGGAATACCAGAACTGAATCGAATTCAATGAGCCAAAGATCTTAGAAGACACTATACGAAAGGCAACATATTGTGATGAACAATATGGACATCGGGCAGAATCTCGTGGAGACTAGAAACAAAAGAGTGGTTCGAGATTTCAGAAAAAGGGGAGCAAATCCTCCGGATTTAAAAACTACAAAAAGAACCCCATAATGAACTTCCCAACCCGGAGTGTACTCCAGCAGAACTTTCCCTCGGTGGACGGAAATAAAACTTCGGGACCTATACCAGTAAAGACTAATAACCCAAAGAAAGAACCTCTGAAATGTTGGGGTTACGGAGAAGAGCATCTCCTGAGAGACTGTCCACACCGACAATAGAACAGTCGGAAAATTTATAACATGCAGGAAGCTACCACAGTCAATGATGTGGCAAGGAGTGTGCCACAGATTTATGTAGCCTTGGATAATAACCAAGCTAACCACCAAGCTTCAGTTTTGGAAATAGAAGGTATGTTTTTCAACCATCTAGTGTCTATTTTGATTGCCCCTAGTTGAAATTTGAGTTATATAGCCCCTAG
>SNQJ01S0059167.1:0-11018 GCA_010110895.2 Picea sitchensis | reverse complement strand
TCTTCTGTATAAAAGACTCATCTTCCCAAGTGGAATCTTCAGCCGGTAGTTTCCTCCATTTAATGAGATACTCTGAAATGGATCTATTCCTCAGCTAGCAAATTCTTGTGTCAATGATCTCAAAAATTCTTGTGATAATCTCAAAAATTGTATCTTCTATGTACCACATGGGAATTTGTTGGGACACATAGTATGTCGAGAGGGAGTACTGGTAGACCCAACTAAAGTTTCGGTTATTGTGAATATGTCGCTACCTACGAGTGTTAAGTAGTTGCACTCCATGCTGGGACACACAAGGTACTATCACAGGTTCATCAGAAGATATGAAAACATTATTGTACCTCTGTAAAATCTATTGAAAAAGGTCGAAATTTTCCAATGGACTCCAGAATATGATAAAGTGTTCGAGACCCTAAAGGACAAGCTCAACATGGCACCGATTTTGATATTCCCAAACTGGGAAAATGAATTTAGCATCCATGTAGATGCTTCAGGTATTTCCTTAAGAGTTATCTTAGCAAAATCTACAGATGAAGCCATGGATCATCCTATCTATTTTGCGAGCAGGAAGTTATCGCAATCTAAAAGCAACTAAACAACGACAGAAACGGAGGGTTTAGCCATGATTTATGCTTTGTAGAAATTTGGACATTATTTGTTAGGTTCTCACTTTAAGTTCTTTACTAATCATTCTGCATTGAAATATCTAGTTAACAAACCTATATTGGAAGGGACAATTTGTAGATGTTTTCTATTGTTTCAGGTATTCTCTTTTGAAGTGATCATTAATCCTGGAAAATGCAACGTAGGACCTGATCACCTTTCTAGATTAGAGTCAGGGGAAAGTGGTAGAGAAGTTGATGATCAGCTCCCAGATGCAGATTTTTCCCGGGTTGAGGCCATACCAGAGTATCTAGAGGACATAGCAGTCTTCTTAAGTATAGGAGCCTTCCTAGAAACATATTCTGCAACCTAAAAATGCCATATGGTTGTTAGAGCAGCGAACTACCAATTAATCGCAGGATAACTGTATAAATTGGGACTAGATAGTATCCTCAGAAGATGTGTCTTTGACCATGAAAGGAAGGATATACTATGGGAGTGCCACAGTGGAGTTGTAGGAGGTCACGTAGGAGGAAAGGCCATGGCACAAAAATTCCTCCAAGCTAGACTTTCATGGGAAATGCTCTTCAAGGACATAAAGGTATATGCTATATCATGTGATGTTTGTCAAAGAGTGAGTAAGTCGTCACGACAAGATGAGTTACCACTTCAACCAGTTTGAGATCTACAGGAATTTGAGAAGTGGTTGGTTGGCTTCATTGGACCGATCAATCCCATAGCTAAGCATTCAAAGGCTAGGTACATCATTATCGCAACTGACTACCTTACATGTTGGGTTGAGGTAGCAGTTGTTAAGGACTACTCGACCGATACTGTTGCTAGGTTCATTTTTTAGAATATTATCACTCGATTTGGATGTCCTAGGAGTATAACCAGTGATCAGGGAGCTCAAATTATTAGTAGCACTATAAAAAATCTTACAGCAGAGTTCTTGATCCAACATCAAAAAATAAGACCCTACCACCTGCAAGTGAATGGAAAAGTAGAAGCGTTCAACAAGATTCTAGAGAGAGGATTAACAAAGGTCTGTTTCACAAACCGAGAAGATTGGGATGACAAATTTCTAGCAGTACTATGGTCTTATAGGACAACCAGAAAGAATCTCCATAAATACACACCATTTCAGTTAGTTTATGGGAAAAACGTTGTGGTACCTGCAGAATTCATCACTTCGAGTTTGTACATTGCACATATCACACACATTTCAGAGGAAGAATCAGTCACGCAAAGACTCAAGGAGTTACAAGAACTTGAGGAGACCATGTTTTTAGCAGACTTCCATTAGTCAGTTGAAAAAGCAAGGAAAAAATATTGGCATAACAGGCACATTAAAACTAAAGTATTTGTGCAAGGAGACAAGGTTCTACTCTATGACATTCAGTACCAGAAGCATCCTGGCAAGTTGTGCATGCATTGGTTGGGACCATTTATAGTCCTAGAGATTCGACCCTCAGGAGCAGTCAGACTTTCACAACTGGATGGTATGTTGCGGCTAGGATGGGTGAATGGAACTCGCCTGAAACCCTATATGTATTAGACTTGAGATAAAAGGACTATCTCTCTAGTCCGAAGGAGCATGTATAATAGTTAGACTTGAGTTTTTCTACAATTTTAGTAAATTCAGTTAATAAAGTCGATGCGTGCAGAGTTGCACCGTGACATGTAGTTCATTTCTTTTTCTGTCTAAGTGTTGTTGGATGTAAAAAAGATTACTCAGCAGTGTAGGATCATAAGCGTAAACAACCCATTATTGACAGTCATTAATATGACGGGGACCCCCTTTGTGGTCGGAGGGAGAACGAATCCAAAAGCAATCTAAGTCCATGTGCCACACGAACCCAGTCTAGTCACAGCCTTTATTGCTATTATGGTACCCCATATGAATTGAGTTAAGACATAAAGCCGTGATACATGAAGATGCCATCGATATTCACGTCAGGATTCCCATTCGTCAAACGCAAAGGTTTGAAATCAGCCAGGTCCCTATCTAGATTGCACAATAAATGCCAAAATCGCCCAATAAGATTTACCCCGTTAACACGTCCCGCCAGACAACTCAGATCCAAGTTCCATCCAAATGGTCAATATGAACAACAGTTAATGCTAAACTTGCTAGCTAAGCCTGAGTATAAGGCTTAGAGAGTAGCAGCTTTGGAAGCTGCAGGAGCAGATGGAGAAGATAGTGCTGGAAGGAAACAATTCCCAAGCAACACTACATAAGCACACAGATGAGTGCACAAATATTTTCAGGGAAGTCAGCGATTGGATGGGAATCATCACTAGACACAAACATACCTTGGAGGATGTGTGCAACAGAATCCAGGTGTTGAATGAATAATTTTTGACTACGATGGATCCACTGAAGAAACAACAGAAGTTTGACCAAATCTAGCAAGCGAACAATGAAATGAATTCCCTGTTTGAGATGCAATCCATAGTTAAGAAGGAGTTATGCGAATTTCGGTCTACCGTTCAAAAATTTTATATGAAGATGCATCAAGTTGATCCAACAGTAGATTCTAAATGGAACTCGATGGTTGCATCCAAGCCCAAGGGATGCATTACAGATGCAACCCAACAGTTCATCGACGAGGCTTCACTCCTTTCCAGGAAGTGGAAGGATAAAGTTGGAAGCTTCCAAGAGGTGAAGAAGTAGGCCTTGGAGTTGGTCCTAGAGTTGGGCCCTTCATTTGAAGAGGAAAAATAAGAGAAAGCACAAGCATAAAATAAAAATAAAGAGGAAAAGGAGGACAAGGGAAAACAACAGTTGCTCTTGGAAGCTGTGAAAGAGTCAAGTACTTGACTCGAGGGCGAGTCAAGGTTTGTGGTTAGAGCCTGTTGGGCCCTTCATTTTTGGATAAGGTGTTGCACAAGAAGGAATACAGTCCCATTTTTGGCCTAGTATGAGTTTCACAAGATTCAGAAGAAGCTGGATAGCAGAGCAAGGAGAAGCAACATAAATCAGTTGCAAAAAGGACAACGCAGTGCTAGTAAAGCAAAAGCGGTTGCAATAGAACAAGAAAGCGTGCAAGCCAAATCCAGAAGACACGACTTAGATTATATATAGGTATGAATATAATTGTGAAAGGATTGGTTTTTTTGGTTGGTTGGATCGTGATTGTAAGAGGGCTCGGTTCAATTCTTCCCTTGCTATTAGGTTGATGTCATAGTTTTTGTTGTATATTGTTGAGAAGTCGGGTTTTGAGTTCTGTAATATAATATGTACACTATTTTTGGAATTAGATCTTTGCAACATGGGTCCAGAGCCAAGATTCTATAACAGAACGCTACTGCGTATCTCTGAGGTTGTAATTGAGAAAGATCTAAAGACAATATATGAAGAAGGATCCAAAATTTAAAAACATGTTATGTCTTTCTGTGTTTATACTTCTGAATTGTATCTTCAAGGTACTTCCTTATGCTTCTGTTAGCGTTGGAAGTCACTCCTGGATTTCTTGCAGGAGAAGAGCCCGACACCCATCATTTTAATGTCACGATTTGTTTATAAAGGGATGATCAAATGGAGATAAAGGCTCGAGGAGATAATACCCTAACTCAGGGACTGGGTCTAGCATGTATGGGACAAAGGAGGTCTTGACCTAACTTCAGCCAATGGGTTGATTAAAAAGTGAGCAGGTGGAAGACTTGGTAAGAAAGGTGAACAAACAACTTTAGGCAATGGGCTTTCAGCGGTTTGCAGAAGAAAGACTCTGAATACAAGATCCTCTTGGTTCAGGGTCTCAAGAAACTGAAAGGGGACTTGACTGGATCCTCCAATTCCAAGTCACTCAGCACTGAGAAAAACACAAGGGCTAATTAGAACAATGTAACTACTATAGTGATCCTATCCAACATCATCCTATAATAGCTACGACTTGACTAGACCCTCCAATTCTGAGATGTTCTAACATGGTATAACAAAGATGTAAAAGAAACTAGCATTCATAAGGCAAGAAGTCTCAAAAGTCTATACATAACCAGAGTATCAGTGCTTCATTAAAGCTTTACCACCGGGAGCTCAACTCAACCATCGATAGATACAAAAATGGAAAAAATGCCTTCATATACTCAAGAAAACAACAGCAACAAAATCGAGACACTGCATTAAACACATTGTGTCTGCATGGCTTCTGACAATTTGCGGCTGCCGTCTCTGAATGATCGTGCAACAACGGCAGACGCAATCGAACTCCTAACAGTTTCATGGGAAAATCGACGTGCCTTTAATTCGTCGCCGGACTTTCCCATTATGGTGGAGGCGATGTCTAACCACCACCAACTACTTCAATAACTGCTTTATTGGGATTGAGGATGGCCCGGCCAACTCAGCACCTTTAAGACGTGGAAGACCCTTTGCGCTGCCACCTGGACTAGTTGAACATCCTGATGAATAGGCGTGGAGGCCAATGCGAAGGATGGGGGCACATAACGGGAGTGGTGGCACCAAAACTAGGAGAGTGAGATATGAAGTGATGAGGTGTGTGAGAGGTTACAGGGGAAAACACATGGCGGGTGGTAATAAGCGGAGGGGGGAAGGAGATGAGCTATAATGGGCTCGCTTTTAGTGGGAGGCTGACATGAAAAGGAGCGGGACACATGGCAGGAGGTGAGTGGATGGTGATATGGGAAAGGGACCACACGGACCAGAAGAAAGGAGACAGACAGATGTCGAAGGATGAGGAAAGGGGCTAAAGGCAGTGAGCCTCATCGCACGGTCAGGTGGAGAATAGATGGCAAGATGACATGACCGAGTGGGGGCCCCATGTTGATTAAACACAGAAAGACAGAGGTTGTCTGGATTGCATATGCACCATTGATCTGGGCACTCTAATCACAGCCATAGGAAATATGCGTCCTCGATTCTGGACCCCCCCCCTCCGCTTAAAGGTAGAAATATAGGGGGGGTCCGGAATCACCCTACGCGTCGTTGATCTGGGCACTTTGATCATAGCTGTTGAAGAGGTGCGTCCCCGATTCCGGACCCCCCCCCCCTCCGCTTAAAGGTAGAAAGGCAGGGGGGCTCCAAAATCCCATGTGCGTCGTTGATCCAAGCGCACGAATACCTGTCATCCAAATTTGTTGACCGCTTAACCACAAGTGCACTTGCACCCCGAGCTTATAAAAAATGGGTTTTTCACCCACTCCTTCGCATTCTAACCCCCCTTACCAGAAATGTCACTAAAATTAGGCTCCATGGGGGATAGAGTCGTCCCTGTGATTCTCTAAGAACAATTTCACAAATTCAGTGCCTTGTTGTTGGGCTATGGAGTCATTTATTAAGCTGAAAACAAAAAACAATATTTACAAAAACAAAAGAGCTGACTGCGGCTCACAGAAAACATTTTTTCAAGAAATGCCCATTCACTAGGCCACTAAAAACTTCTTCGCCTTCCAGATCCTGTAACCGGTAAGTGTTGTTCGAAAATACTTCAAGGATCTTGAAAGGCCCAAACCAAAGGGCATCAAACTTACTGTGCTCGCCCTTGTCCTGCCTGGGTGCATCCCATTTGAGCACCAGATCACCCTGCTCGAATTCTTTCATTCTGCCCTTCCTTTCAAAAGCCTACTTGATCTTCTATTGATGATCGTAGGCCCTCTTCATGACCTTCTCTCTAATCTGTTGCACTTCCACCATCTGATGAATCCTTCTAACCATATCGTCAGGCTCTCCTTCAAGGTCCTGGAGGAATTTTGCCACAGATAAGGCGAGTTGAGTAGGGAAAATGGCTTCTGTTCCATAAACCAGTTGGAAAGGTGAGATGCCCAGGGAATTCTTTGTTGTCACTCGGTCAGCCCATAGAGAAAATTTGAGTTTCGAACCCTAGGCCCTTTTATTGTCTTCCAATAATTTTTTAATGAGCTTGATCAGAATTTTATTGGAAGATTCTGCCAGTCCATTTCCCTGAGGATAATAGAGAGTAGAGTGAATCAGTGAAATCTCAAATTTCTCATAGAACTTGACCAGAGGCTCAGACCGAGAGGGGGAGGCATTATCAGTGACAATTCTGCTAGGGCAGCCAAATCTGGATATGATATCCTCCAGGAAGTCGATAATTACTTTGTGGGAAGTGCTCCTGGTGGGAACAGCCTCTATCCACTTGGTGAAATAATCTATCGCAATGAGGATCCATCTGTGCTGGCCACTCGAGGGAGGATGAATTTCTCCAATGAAGTCCAATCCCCACTGCTGAGAGGGTGCTGAAACTACTACAAGCTTTAATGGCAGAGATTTGAGTTGCTGCTTCCCTGAGAACTTCTGGCATTTGATGCAAGCTCTGATTTCTCTGCAGATGTCAGGGAATAAAGTGGGCCAGTAGTACCCAGCCCGGAGAATATTGTGAGCTGTGGTCTTCCAGAAATGATGACCTCTGCAGAGACCGCTATGGAAATCAAGCATAACCTTCTGGGCCTCTTACGGGTATAGACACCTTAAAAATACCCCTAGGGGGTCCTTCGAATACAAGGCTTGATCAATGAGGAAATATCTGACTGCTTTGAGCTTTAAAGATCTGGCCTTACTTTTTCCCAATCCATCAGGGGGCTTTAATTCTTGCAGAAAATACAAGATATCCTTGTACCAGGTGCAAGCCGCTAGTGATAAGGCACCCTGAAAATGCTTGTTGGATGACTTAGCTTGCTCATTGATGAAGTTAATCCGCAAGGCTTTGCAATTGGATTCAGCCAGCAACTTGGCTAAACCCTGCCCCTTTATCAACTTGGTGGGATTAATCTCTAGATCAAACTCTAGAATCTTGGAAATCCACTTACCTCTTTTCCCATCCATGTCAGGCTGTATAAGGATGTCCTTCACAGAAGCTGAAGGAACGTATGCTATCACCTTCGAATGCAGGACATAGATCCTGAAAGCTTTGAGGGCCTTTACTAAGGAAAAAGCTTGCTTTTCCATGATTTCATACCTAGTTTATGCATCTCTTAATGCCTTGCTGAAGAAGGCAATGGGTTGTTCTCGCCCTTCCTCATTTCTCTGCAACAAAACTGTTGCTACTGTATCATAGGAAGCAAAAGAAAAAATCAGGTAATCTTTAGAATAATCAGGATTGATCAGCACAGGTGCCTCAGTCAACGCCCTCTTTATTTGGAAAAAAGATTCCCTGGGTTCAGTAGTCCATTTCACTTCATTTCCCTTCCTAAGCATGGCTGTGATGTGCTTCACCAACTCAGCAAAATTTGAGACAAATCTCCTCAGAAAATTTATCTTCCCCAAAAAGGCCTGAACTTCCTTCTTAGATTAGGGAAGTGACAGGATCTGAAGTGCTTCGACCCTACTAGGGTCAATCCTTACCCCCTCTGTTGATGCTATATGGCCTAATATCTTTCCTTCCTTCATAGAAAACAAATATTTCTTGGGGTTTAAAGATAGGCCAAACCTTCGACACTTCAGGAAAACCCTCTTCAAATCGCAGCAGTGCTCCTTGTCTGTCCTGGAGAAGACCGTGATGTCATCTAGATAGATTACCACGAACTGGTCCTTCTCCCTGATGAAGGCTATGTCCATGGCACGCTGAAATGTTGCTCCTGCATTCATCAGTCCGAAAGGCATCTTGTCATACATGAATGTGCCCCAAAGAGTCGTGAAGGTCGTTTTTTCCCTGTCCTTAGGCATGACTGATATCTGATTGTAACTAAAGAAACCATCAATCATGGATATTCTAGATGCACCGGTTACCCTTTGCAATATGTGCTCCATGTTGGGCAGGGGATAATTTTCTTTCCTTGAGCTCCTGTTCAGGTTCCTGAAATCAACACAGAGTCTGATTTCCCCACTTTTCTTCCTTACCGGGACCAAATTGGCCACCCAATCGGAATATCTCAAGGGGACAATGATTTGGGCATTTAGAAGCTTCTTCACTTCTCTCTCCATGACAGGCAGCAACATGGGATTTATCGGCCTCAGCTTCTGCTTGAATGGCTTAGCCCCTTCTTTCAGTGGGATCTTGTGCTCAATGACCGATGTGTCATACGTCTTGAGGTCTTCGTAGGTCCATGCAAACACATCAGCAAATTCTCTCAGCAACTCAGTATATTCAACCCTCTGCTCCTTGGTCAAACTCCCTGATAGCTTGACAAACTTAGGCTCCTCCGGTGTGCCAATGTTGCACTCAGTTGTGTCAGCATCATCACCTGAAACTCTACCCTTTACTTCCATGTCGTTCCCATCGAACAATCTCTCTAATTGGACCAGTCCCCTCGGAATGTGATTGCTAGGCATCTGAATAATGTCATGCTTTGCTATTCTACTCAGCAGCTTACCCCCATCAAACTCTTCCTCAGAGGTGGAGTCTTTGTCGATATGCATCTGTGAAAACTCCTCGATAGTCTCCAAGAACTTCTTGATCTCAAGATCATCCTTAAACACCTTCCAATGCTTGACATTGTTAGGTATGGAGGGCATGTATTTTACTTCTACATCATACCTAAGCTTGGGTAGCAGGGGTACTTTGAAATTGCTCGCTGATGTAGCCAAGGAATATTCCATTGTGTTTTCCTCTTTTGGGATGAAGGAAATGTTAAACGCTGAGAAGAAAATGTCAATAAGGTCCCATACCTCATTTCTGTAACTCCTGAGTCGAGGATGCTTGGCCTGATAAGTTCTTCTGACCTGTTGGACTACCAACTCGGCATCTCCAAACACTGCTACCTCCTGAATTCCCATTTCCCTTGCGGCTCTTAATCCTAGGATAAGAGCTTCATACTCTGCCACATTGTTGGTGGTTTCGAATTCCAGCTTATATGACAGGGATATGGTTTCCTGAGAAGGGGACACAAAAAACACCACAGCACCAATGCCTTCTCGGGAACAGGCTCCATCAAAAAACATTTTTCAGATTAGGGCGATGGAGGGAGGAAGTTCAGGGGAAGCAGTGAGTTTCTTTCTGAGTTTCAGCGAAGGCTCGGGGGCATGGGTGAGCTATAGTAAATTGGAACCTAAATCAGTGTCCAAGGCAAAGATGGGATGATTGGTTGGGTTGGCTTCATCATTGATTATGTAGGCCAGTTGGGCTTCCCTGTATAGTCTTCTATGCTCTCCCCCGAACACTGGGATAGTATCATACGTGAGGTCCATTTTCCAGGTTCCCCCTAGTCTTTTTATCCAAGATCTTGATAACAACATACCGAACTTGGGGGGAACATCAGCCACCACAATATCCATGACCACACTTTTCATGGGTAGTTGGAACAAGGTCACAACCAGGTCTTTAATAACTCCAAGACACTGAACTCTCCTGGAGTCAAAAGAATAGAGGTCATGATAGGCTTAGGTGACTTCTAGTCCCAATTCTTCCATGATGGTTTTGGGCATGAGGTTGTGAGAAGCCCCTGAATACATCAAGCAGTTGTGCAACACTTTATCATGTATGTTCAGGGATGTGTAGAAGGGAGGGGATGAATCATCTCTATCTTCCACCATGGGACCTAGGACAACTGTTGGCTTTTCATCTTGGAGGTTTATGGAGTCTACAGGAAGACATGAGGCTTTAGATTGTAAAGGCTCAGAGAAGCATTTTTTGAATTCCCCATGTTTAGTTAGCTCGGTAAGGGGCACAGGGATTCTGATCTTTTGAATCTCATGTTCGAAATTAAAAGAAGATGCAAGCTTTGGGATTTATCTAATTTCAGGAACATGATTGTGGACAATGGGAGAGAGGGGTTGAGCCTTCTTACCTCTATGACTGTCTTCTACTTCATTAGCAGGTTTCTTTGTTCTGGTGGACTGCTCAGGAATATCAGGTGATGTTGTCTTTTTGTCGGACCTCAGGTTGTACCTACCTCGGTCGTTGCTGGCCTTCTCTCCCTTGCTCATTTCATTTAGCTGACTATCCATGAGAGACTCCTCATAAGCTGATTGAGTGAGATGAGGAAAAGGAGGAGTGTCTCCTAAGCAGTGGATTTCAGGATCAAGTTCATCTATTTCTCTTTCTTCCTCTTCGGCCATGAAATTGTTCTGTAAGGGGGCCTAAATTCTTTGGTCTTCTTTGTCTCTTCCCCTTTCTTTGTGCATAGTCGGGGGAGCAATATTGTTTGGCCTCCTAAAACCCCCTTTGATTTCGGTGTCCTAGGGGCCCCTATTCATTTTCTTCCTTTCCACCTTTAGTCTCTCCATCTCTTCAGACAGAAACTTCATCATCTTGGTCAGCTCATCCTCTTGAGGGTGGGGTAATGATGGGCCGGAAGTTGAGGCTTCAAACTTTCCCTTTCTTATGTCTGCATCAGCCTTGTTCCTTAGTCTGTCAGCTGCTAATATGTTATATTCTACTTCTATGTCCGCATCTTGCACCAACATAGGAAATCTGGGTAGAGGCTTCTGAGGGATTTATCTCTGCAGGAATCTTGTTATACATCTTATTGAATCTTTTGGAGAAGTCAGAGACAGA
>SNQJ01S0059166.1:42779-60206 GCA_010110895.2 Picea sitchensis | reverse complement strand
TCTCCCCTTTTAAACCCTCCATCATCTCTTGTAGTTCATCTTTTGTTACTATCTTCTTTTGTAAATCATTTATGTCCCTACGCATTTCTTCACCTTCATCAAGAGTCCAAGTAGGATTTTCAGGAGGCTTATTTGGTGTAGAAATTCCCTTTTTGGTTGGCATGTTGGCCAAGTATCACTTTTGAACCTTGATTTTGAGGTGGTTTTGCTAGACAATATGTCTTCTGTTGTATCTCCCAAGTTTCGTCCATTCAGGGTATGAAACTTACTTTTATGTAGTTCTTTGATATTTATTCTCTGCAATGCCACAGGTCTGATCAAAATTGGATGTGCCAAGTGGAATTTATGGTAACTTCCCCACAACTTGCCGATTTTTTGCCTTTCTAGGAGATCTCACTTGTATAGCATGCCCCACAAAACATAATTGATATAAAATTCTGAAACTTGCACCCGAAATACTAAAGACTGTCCATGATCCAATGAAACTAGTCCCACTCAATTTGGATACTCTAGCAAGAAGTTATGATTGTTTTACCTGGAACACCTTCTTGAGACTAGTCAATAGGACTAGTCAGATACCCTATCTTACACAAGGTGTGTATAAAATTTTTTGATGATCCAGAAGCTGAACGTTTTATCAAAGATACCTTACTAATTTATTTAAATGGCCTCCGGAATTTAGGGTCTGAAACGTTACATAAAATGTTTTATAGCAAAAATTCTGCAATGACTCATTTCAGGATGATTCCAGAACCCTATCTTGTACAGGTTGTATCTCCGAAAGTATAAGGCCTCAGGAGCTGAATTTTGAACCCAACGTACCTTAATCCATATACTAAATATCCTCCAAGCCGTTCCTTCTAAAACATTGTAGAAAACAAGTTATAGCGAAAATTCCACGGTGTCTCAGATGTAGCAGCGAAACCCCAAGACCTTGAGCTCTGATACCATATGTTAAGAACCAAATATCAATATAACATAGAAAAATCTTAGAAAAAGTACTCAACGCCTTGAAAAAGAGATAATTTCAAATAATAAGCCTCTTTGAGGGGGAAACCTCCTTTTACCCCATTTAAATGTTCAAGTCCAAGATGATTCAAAATGAAAATGTCTCCTTGGTATATATAGGAGACTAGGAGGTATAATTACAACTAATGGCCTAAAGTCGACATAAATAAAATAAAATTACTAATATAATATTCCCCAATTAAGGGGTAATGAGCCAATATTAGGGCTTAACAAAAGAACGAAGATCAAGTTTAGTAAAGTATTGAGCACCACTCAATTCATCTAATAGATCATCAATGATAGGAATGGGAA
The DNA here is from genome assembly GCA_010110895.2 of Picea sitchensis. Lineage (NCBI taxonomy): Eukaryota > Viridiplantae > Streptophyta > Pinopsida > Pinales > Pinaceae > Picea > Picea sitchensis. The sequence continues at coordinate 58,886 of SNQJ01S0059166.1, read as the reverse complement.
ACTTGTCTTTGATCGTGAGTTTGTTGAGAGCACGAAAGTCGGGACACATGTGCCACGTTCCTTATTTCTTGAATATCATGACCATGGGAGAAGAATAGGGGTTGGTACTATGGCAGATGACACCCGGGTCGAGTAATTCTTGAACAATTTTCTCAATTTCATTCTTCTAGGCAAAGGGATGATGATACAGGCGAACATTGGGAGGAAGACTACCTAGAACTAGAGGAATGGAATGATCGTGAACACCGTAGGAAGGGGGAAGGCGATGGGGAGTGGAAAAAATATTTTGGTGTTTGGAAAGTATAGATTGGATGTCAGGATTCACAAATGGTGTCTCAACTGCTTGAATCGCATTAAGTTGGGCAATAATGTCTGAATGCCCTTTTTTGAGGAGATTTTCCATTCGACAGGAACTGATGATCTTAGGGGAGCCTGTTGTGATTCCTTGGAAATTATATTGTTGGATGTCCTATTGAAATTGCATGGTCAATTCCTTAGAATATATGAAGATGGGACCGAGAGTACGTAACCATTCTACACCTAACACAATGTCACAACTGCCCACATCAATAATGAACATATGAGATTTCAGGTTGTACTGGCCAATTTTGAGACACACATTTTCACAATTCCCCTCACATTTCATGGAACCTCCATTGGAAATCATGATTTGGAAATTGTTGAATGCATGGATATAACAATAGGTTTCTTGAGAAATGTGTCAATGAATGAAAGTATGAGTGTTACCGTTGTCAATTGGGATGATGACATTCTGATTTTTAATGTATTCGATTAGCTTGATGGTTTGGGGAGTGGAGAAGCCAGTGTGTGCATTCAATGAAATGACCAGTTCAACTTCTGGTGGATCAGATGACATAGTGATAGGAGTTGGCTCATGTATCTTTGTTGCATGAGAAGCCTTGATCTCATATTCAACAAAATCCTCAGAGATGGCCATGAACAACTTTTGATCCTTACACTTGTGCCCCATAAAATATTTTTCATCACAATTATAGCAAAGACCCTTGAGTTGGCATTCAACCATTTCTTCCCAGGTTAATTTTTGGATCTTGAGAGTGGTGGGATGAGGGGAAAGAGTGGGAGGACAAGGGCATGGAGGGAAAGAAGGTTTGCAGTGTTGGGAAAAAACAAAATGTTGGGCTTCCTTGGCACATTGAGTAGCTTCCAACCAAGTCCGGGGGTTAGTCATGAGGACTTGGGATCATATTTCATCCTTGAGGCCACTGATAAAGCATTCTTGGAAAAAATATTAGACATGTCATCTGTTCTGAAAGCTAATTTCTCAAATGTAACAATAAACTCTTCCATGGCACCTGACTATTTCAAATTGTTCAAACAACCCTGGGAGTGTGTATTAGTGTCAAAGAGGTCATAAAGTTCAACCACAAACTTTGTCTAAGCTATATATCCTTGGTGTGATTTTCAATGCCATTTCCACCATCGCCAACGTTCATGATCCAAATAGAGGACACCATAACAAAGTTTTTCCAAGTCATCAGTGATGCCATGTAAGGAGAAGTAGTGTTCCATTTGAATGACCCAACCAGTGGGATCCGAGCCATCAAATTTGTTCACCTCCACTCATGGCGTAAGTAGATCACAATGAAAAGGGTCAGAATGAAATTGTTGGGAATTGGAGGAAGTCGTACCTTTGAGGTTAGAATGTGGGTCAGATGAGGAATGGAGTCCAACAATGGGCAATTTTTCCAGGACATTGGAAACAAAGGAGTCAAGCTAAGACTCAAGGTGGGATGCATGTTGGATGGAAAGGTGGGAATTAATGTTTTTCTTCAGTTCCTCTTTCATGTAGTCTATTTGGGACTCGATGTGGGCAGTGATGCGGTTTTCAAGGTCTTGGTTGTGATTGGTGGCCATGCTGAGGGGAAAACATAGGAGGAGGTGGGAAATAAAGGTGGTTGAAAAGGGCGGGTGAGTCCACAAAAAAAAAGGCTAAAAAATGATATGTATCATTGTGATTAGGACGAAAAGAGGAGTCCAATGGAATAGGTTCCAAGTAGAGGTGTCGAAAAGGGGTCGTGACCACAAGAACAAAAAAGGTTGAAAAATGATAGGCATCATTGTGACCAGGATGAAAAGAGGAGTCCAATGGGATAGGTCTCAAATAAGGGTGCGGGCAGGCCCCAGACGTTTTTTTACTCTTGAGGAGTTATACTCCGATTTAAATAATATTGCAGTGTTAGAATGCCCAAATTCTTAATAGGAAAAAAGCAGTGTCGAAATGCCCAAATTCTGAACATGATAAATCTTGTTTGTTCCCTTTCTGTGTTGTTTGTGTCCCAAGGGTTAGGGTTTTATAGGGTTTCTACAGACAAGGGTTTTTCCTGTGCTACAACTCTCTGATATATGTGCAGGGTCAAATACTAGCACTCGACCCAATATCTCAGGGCACCAACTAAGGAGGGTAGACTGTACCCTTAGTCGTACTACCCGATTACCCATGTACCAGAGAGTATCTTCCTTAGTGTTTTTCTCGGTGGCATTATAATAGTCATAAGGTCGATCGATTTATCGATAGAGGGATTTAGGATATCTAGTTCGATCCATATACAAGTGTTGTTTGATGTGCTACCACTAGAAGGGGTACCAACATGGGTTACAAGGGTAGCCAACAATCTGCGCTTAATTACCAGTTGTAGTTCATGTGTGTATGCTTCTCTGATAGTGGATTTATGCACTGAACGACATATCTTAGTAGATTTAAGACGCCAGAATACATCTCTACCTTGAAAAAATATAACCCACAATTTTTTGCCAAGGAAAGTGCTTTGATACCACTTGTAAGGTATCGGATCTATTATAGTAGCCAAAAACAAAAATACTACAGAAAATGACAGCGAAACCACAAAATATATGAAACCACAACACCAAAATAATTCAGTTATTGATAGGAAACACTGTTCACTTACCTCTTCAAGGGCGCAACCTCCAGCAGAGAAATGCTCTATTACAATAATTCTCAAGACAAAACTTCTCATGACTCCTACTCTTATTTATACTAATTATATCTTCTAAATAACATTTTATAGGAAGATTCATCTAGAACTGGAAGCTTCTATTAGGTCTTCTTAGAATGACTTATTCCAATTTATTAAGAAGGTCTTATTAACTAGTGTCAGCCTCTATTACATGGAAATATATTATTCTATCTACATAAGGGGTTAGGGAGGTTAAGTCCCTAACATTTTCATCCCCCTCAGCCACCAATCATACCTCATTTTCAGCCTAATGATCTCCAGCCTCATCCTAGTATCGTTGATTTTTCTAATCAACCACATGTACAAGCCCATCCTCCATTCAATGATGGCTCGAACAATGCACCCGTCAATCCTCCATATGGTATTGGTCATTGGCCAACTTTGTATTTACCTCTCTCTCATCCACCTCCTTTACTACTAGTTAAATCAATCACTTTTGTAGCTTCACATGTACATTCTCCACATCTCCCGAAAAAATATAAGGCCTTAGCTATTGAGCCAAGACCAAATAAAAAACAACAACCTACCATATCAGTCAGTGCAAAATTCTCTGAAACATATGCCTACACCATCAAATCATTTCCACTTAAACTTGAATATGGTGTGAGAATGATTACCTTTAATGGGAAGCACCTAGATATTTCAAAGGGTGCAGAGAAGAAATCTTATGATGTAGATTTGGTCCAACATAGAGAAACATTGTTAGATGGTAGTGCATAGAGATAGATGGCTTCACACAAAAAAAATATGACTTTTGATTTTATTTTATGGTAACATTAGTTTGAGTTTGAGACACATATCTTTTGGACAGTTGATATTATAATTATTATTGAAAATATTTGTATGATGTTTTTAAAAGTTTTGAGAGTTACAAGTGTTTATTATTTATGAGACATGATTACTTCAGTTGTTGTTATACTTAATTTTATGAGGATAGTTGCATAATGTATGGATAAATAATGGAGGAAATAAATAACAAGGGAATGATTCATAAAAACAAATAAAGACATAAAAAGGGGCTCCACCTATTAGTTATTATATATATTTATTATTATCCTTATCATAAATATACTTTTCCAATTATTAACTAAATTTATTTAACTTTAGTAAGTAAAGGGAGTTCAACTACTTCAGAACTACCTTTTGGAAAATAAAAGGAAGAAAGGAAGGATAACAAGGAAACCAAAAATTAGAGAGAAATACTTATGATAAGGTTTTCTCTTGTTTCAAGTGAGATTTCTGATATTCATTCTTTCATTTTCTGATTTTTCATGAGAGGTAAATCCTCTTGTTGACAATCAAATTATTCTAAAGGTGGAAAATAAGAGAGAAATAAGAAGCATATACTTTTGACATGCTTTAGAAGTTCATTCACTTAACTTGGCAGTCTATTTAATTTGATTAGAATTTCTGGATTCATTTTCAGTTTTGATTAAGGCTATTTTACAGAGTCAAGACTTGATGAGCTTGTGGCAACTAAACATTGATTGAACATTGATAAAATTTTGCTGGCAACTGGAGTTAATAGAAACAATGATATTTTCTTTATGAATACAACCACGAACTTGTAATATAGATTTTCCACCTAAAAATAAACCCTTGGTGCTCTCTTCATCTTTACACTTTGTATGAGAACGCCTATCTAATAATAATTTTTCAAATTCTTCATCAAAGAGTGTCATTATTTGGGAATACTGAAGCGATTCCCACCAAATGAATGCATCACCTTGTAAGTGTAAACTGACCAAACCTCTTCAATTCTCTTTATATGCTAACTTCTCTTCTTTTATAATTTTTTCAATACTTGGGCCATCATCTTTTTTAGTAAAATACAACTGCATCTTGGAATAAAGGTTCAATAAAAACTAAAGCTTAAAAATAACTCAATGTGCAAATCATGTGGCTTTTTCCGGAAAAACCCTGAAAAATGGTTGAATTTAAAATGCTCATAACTTTACTTCCCAGACTCCGTTTTAGCAGATTTTTTTTTTTTGAAATTGGGTATTTTTCCGAGAGGAATTCAAATATCCAATTGTTTTGGCCAAATTATACTAAAAAAGTTTCAGATCTGAACCTAAAGTTCGCCACCCTCTTTTTTCCTTAGAAAAAATCTGCAAAAGGACCCAAAAATTATCCCCTTCTTTGGCCAAGGAAAGTGCTTTGATACAAATTTTTAAGTACCTAAATAGATCTGCAAATATACTTCAACAATAAACCAATAATAACACCAAACCATTCACCAAAATACTGAACACAAGAAATAGAGAAAACCCTTGAGGTATGGTAACACCATATATTATTCCTTATCGAAGGAATGCACTCCTCAAGCAATACTTTCTAGTACAATGACAATAATATTCACCATGCTCCAATACATTGCTTACACTTCTTTATATAGCATTTTCTATCTTCTAGGAACATTCTAGAAAATGAATCTTTCAGAAATCCTATTTATTATATCTAACTACCATAGAGGGCCTTATTTAATAATATAGTGGACCTAGTCTACCTTACATTGAATGGACTCCACCAATAATACATAACCACATTCCCATTGGGTACCTCCCTAGGTATACTACAATCTCTTGCATCTTTAACTAGACTTTTAGTGACTTATTTAACAGCTTTGATTATCATTTACTTATTGATTTGTATTATTGTTTACCACTTCTATATAGGACAAAAATATTTACTTGATTTTCCATTGTATATCTTGGCTCGTATATTTGCCTTTTCTTATGTCTCGGGCAGGTACAACTATCTTCCGTAAGTACTCAAGCACTTGGAAACCATTGAATATATCCAAGACCCATTCTCAAGCCACATTGCACTTAGTAGTTTGACCTATAGGGGAATCATCTTCTATAACCTCACTTTCCATCTCATTTCCCCCTAGGGTCACCTGGGATTCCCCCGTTGTGTAGGATTTCTCCTTCACTAAAGCGAGGGAAGCGTTTATCTAAGGTGATAATAGGTAGACTCTCCCATAGTTCTCTCTATCTTGTGGATTGGGTAGGGATTTTTCCAACCTACAATTTGTGCGATAACATGACCCATGGTTTACTTCTAAAAAAGGATATAAAGGACATGGCTAGGTTGATTCTCCCTCAAGTATCACAATCCCATTTCACCACAATCACGAGAAAGTATTTTTTAGATGTTGCAATCACAAAGAACAATATCTTCACAAGGCGTGATAAGTATCTCTCCACCAACAAACTTAGGAGAACCATTGGTACAATGTGAGTATATTAGTTACAAGAAATCCAAAGACCCCATAATAGCTATATCACAAGTTGTTGCACTATATACTATTCCCATATATGAATTCAAAGGAACATCCTGTTGAAGTTTGAGTAGTTTCGGAAGATATTCTTATTATATTTATATTGTATTTGACCAAGACAAAACCCTAAAGGATTATATTATATTATATTTGTTAATTCAACCCTATTGTGCCTTTGTAAAAGTCGGACCTATTGTTCCTTGGCAAGTCAATTGTAAAATAGAAAGATAAAGTGGACAGGTCGGCCATGACCTAATTTCTGGGGAACACACAAGTACAACTATCTTCCACAAGTACTCAAGCACTTGGAAACTATTGAATATATTTGAGACTCGTTCTCAAGCTACATTCCACTTAGTAGTTTGACCTATAGGGGCATCATCTTCCATGACCTCACTTTCCATATGATTTCCCCCTAAGGTCACTCGGGATTCGCCCTTTGTGTAGGATTTCTCCTGCACTAAAGTGAGGGGAGGGTTTATCTAAGGTGAAAATGGGTAGAATCTCCCATAGTTCTTTCCATATTGTGGATTGGGTCGGGCTTTTCCCAACCTACAATTTTTTCAATAACATTTTGGCATGGTTGCTAGGAGGATTTTTAATCCTCTTTCGTGCCCTAACGACACTTTGGCAAGCTTCCATCCCAAATCATTTACCCCTATCTTTCTTATTGACTCCACTTGAAGGAAATTCCCCTTCCAACCTTGATGAGCGCTTCTTGAAGCTCATCCAACGACTCCACCTTCCCATAAGACGTGTCCCCAGGGAAGATTCAAGCCTTCTAAGGTTTACCGAAGAAGGCCTCCTCTCAAACCTCTCGTTGTCAAAACCCTATTCCAAGGTAACCTTCCCCTTGATCCAATGGCTCACCCTTGGAAAAAATACCTCTACAAAACCTTAAACATGGCCATTATTCTCGGATATCCCAATTCCATGCCAAAAGAGTCTCACAAATGGTTTCCAAAGTTCTCGGGAAATAATGTTATCAAAACTAAAAATCATTTCTATGCCATCGACCAAGACATGGAGAATGCAAAAGTAGAACTTGAATACGTAGCGATGAGGCTACTAACTGAAGATGCCCAAATATGGTTCAGAAGCCTTCTTGATAACCATGTAGCATCTTATGAATATTTCACTAAGTTGTTCAAGAACAAATGGACTACAAATAAGGGAAACAAGATTCTTGTAGCTTAGTTCAATCAGATAAAGAAGAAGGAGAATGAGACAGTAAGTGAATTTGAAAATGGGTTTGATAGATTGTACAATCAAATCCCAAAGGATTTGTGTCTGCCAGAAGCAGATGTTTGTCTCCTTTATATGAATGCTTTTGATGGGAAATTTTGTTTCATCTTAAAGGATAAGAAGCCCACCAATTTGGCACAAGATAAAGAGTACATCACAAATATTGAAGAGAATCTTCTTGATTCAAAGGCTGACCTTTTTCAATATCCTTGTGTCAAGACAGAAGCAAAGACCAAAGCTCTTAGTAGTAGTGTGGTAGATCCAATTTCTCTCTTGACTCAGAAGATTGACCAGATGAGTACTCAGTTCGTCCAAGCTCAGAATCATATCATGGTCTGATTTATTACTATGGAAAGAAATCAGTTTCCTCCCAGGCCTCAGTTTTTTAGATAGCAGAGGGATGCCATAGGTTGGAGGTTGAAGCCTCAACAAGAGGAAAAATCCCCTAACACATTGAACCCAATCGAAATGGTCAACACAGAAGAAGCACCATGGTGTTCTCCATGTCAAGAAGCTCATCGAGAGGATGATTGTCCCAGACATGATGAAGACTCCTATGATAATATGAACTTCATGGACATGATATGTAACTTTCGAGAAGAATATATTACTCAAGAAAAAATTGATGAAGTCATAAAAAGAGGAGCTAGAAAAGGATAACTCCAAGTGTTAAATCAATTAACATAGGATCAGAGAAAGGAATTTAGGAAAAAGGAAATTTTTGCGTACGCAAGAAGAAACAAGGCTTCATTTCCTCTGCCACAACCTTCCACTCCACTTTAGCCAGAGGTGGAAGTTCCTCTTCCATCTATGGCGAAGGTGGTCCCACCACCTCCACCTTCAGTCTGTAAATTGCTTCCAAAACAAAATTCAATAGAAGAGGAGATTTAGTTGAACATAGACATGTCATCCATGTTTGGAAAGCTAAATATGATGATCGTTGTGACAGAGATGTGCAAGATTCCCTCTATGAGGAAAGAAGTCTTGAAGTTATTAAAAGTACCAATCGAGAAGGAGTATCCTCCCATAATTTTGAATACCATCTATCTTGATCGACAAAGGGATAGTAACCCTCCCTTCTATCTCTCTTTGGGGGTAAATGGTCTTCACTTGAACAATTGTATGCTCGACTCTGGGGCCTCAACAAATGTGATGTCCCTAAAGGTTATGGAACACCTCGGCTTGAAGACAACCCAACTATATGGGAATCTTTATGGTATTTATTCCAAGAAGGAAAAGGTTTACGAGCTTGTGGAAGACGTTGAAGTCTATTTGTTGGATTTTCCTCATATCATCCTCATTATCAACATAGTGGTGATTGATTTTCTAGACGCTTGGGGAATTCTTTTATCAAGAATTTTTCCTACTTCTCTTGGGGGTTTTCTTAGTATGGATCTCACCCATGTACATATTCCCATGGGGGATGGTACTTTGAGATTCTATATAGTCGGGAGAGGGTTGAGAAGGATGTGATGGATCCCAACAATCTTGATTACACTAGTGAGTGTGACTTTGATGTACCTTTCCAGATAATCGAGTATGATCCATGGGACCTACCTTTTGCACAGGAATATTGCATAGATATGCTACTCCCAAGGATGGATGAATGTAAGGAGAACCTTGTGAAGTTCCAAGGGAAATAACTAGGGTCTATTAAGATATTAAAGGAATAAGATCAAGAACGTGAGAAAGTTATTAAAAATGCAGCCAACATGGAACCTCCTTCCTATCCTTATATCGAGGATATACCTTACATCAACTACAGTGAAGGAAGTCATGCATTCATGTGGGATAAAAGGAAGGGCAAGCCTAAATATGATCAGAAGGATGACGACTCTTGGCTTGGTACTTACATCATCAAGAAGAAGTATGTGAAAGAGAAATACTACTTGATATCCTTGGATGGGAGAAATATGTCATTACTAGTAGATGGGTCTCTTCTCTGACCCTACATTTAAGGTACTTGACTTCTTCAGGGCCCAAGCCCTAGGTAAGTAGGTAGGTCATCTTGTTTTCTTGCATTTGCATCTTGATTGATCATAGTAGCTTAGCCACATTTCATGTTTCTTTTTGATCTACTTGAATAGTGATTTCATCCTATTACATATCTAGTTTAGATATGTAATAAAAAAAATTCTTTTATATTAAAAAAAAACTAAAAACATTTATTTTCTAGATTAGTTGTCAATTTTGAAGCATTTTTTTTTTTTGGACTTTGATTATATGAGTAAAGGGTGAGTAAAATCACCTTGGATTTTACAATTTTATGTTTTAGTGTAGGCACAGATCCAACCAAGAGATCTTGAGGTTTTCATTCACTCTACGATGAGTATATGTCCCTGAGTAGGAGCCATATGTTATCCCCAATTTATAGGGATAAGTAAGGAGATTATGTCTTGAGGCCCTCAGATTGCATACATGGAGTACCGAGAGACTGATGGTTGACATTTTCCACTTGCACAAATAAAGGCCCTCTTCACCACCACATATATCAAGTTCATCATGATGGTATCCACCACATCAGCTTTCTTTTGAAAGACGATGGGTCTTGCTCCATGAGGTACAAGTCATGTATTGTGGTAAGTGTCACTTTAATATTTCACACATTTGAGTATGTTGCATTTAATGCTACTTTTGATTATAGAATATTTTCTTGGAAGTTATGCTCTTTGCCCTGTTTCAAATTGGTGGTTGAAATTGCGCCTTATTAAGTGATCACCCTTAGGGATGGGTTTTTTACTGGGAGGTCTACTTGACAAGTCATCGTGCCACTCTTGATTATACTTATCATTTTTCATCACTTCACCCCTTGTTCGTCTCCTATATTTTGTGTACCTCATTTCATGGGAAGAAGGGGTTGAAGGCCCATAGTTTTGTCACTGGAAATAAATAAAATCCAATCATAAACCTTCTAGATTCTCACCTAAGGATCTTGAGGAAAATGAAATGTCTCTCATAATAAACCGATGGGACATGTAAAAAAATAACAATATAAAATGCCAACCAAGGTAGAGCGTGTGTGGGCGTTTTTCATGCTTAGGTAGAAGTCCGACACATTGTATTAGACTTGGGGAAGCATAATGTGACCATGGTAGAGTCAAGGTGGGAAATGTTTTTCATGCTTAGGTGGAAACCTCACCTTGGCTTCAACCTGGAAACATCTTAAAAAACAAAAGGCAATAAATGGGCTTGGAAAAAGGATGCAATGAAAACGAAGGTGCAACACACCCTCTATAAAGCAACCCATAATGGAGACAATACAAACCCTTGTATGTCATGAACCCCATGCCCAAAAGTTTTAACCCCTATCTACTTCGTCTTCTCCACATGACTTAGAGAGGTTTCCACCTAGGAAACACTCCTTGACTTAAGGAATGATTCACCCAATAGGTCATTTTGTCAACCCTCCATACCTAAACTTGTAAAATTGCATAGGGTCTTTGAGCACATGTTTAATTTGATGAGGTAGTTTTTTTTGTACATGCTTGAATGGCTCTTATATTAAATGTGATTTTACTTTCCATGATGTTTTGAATTGAGATCCTTGGAGGGCGCACTTGTCTATCTTTGCAGGACCTTGACTAGTGGACGATTTGGAGGAATAAGCCTAGCTTGGGCCTTCATTGGGGAAATAATCCCACAGGTTGGATGCCATGGCCCACACACTGGATGATTATTGTAGCCTTTGTAGGCTTGAGATATACCTTAGAGGACCTCTCTTATCCCTTCAACACCCTAACGATTTGCCTTTGGAGGCTAGAGCGCTACATTTTGAGGCTTGATGTTTTGTTGGGGCTAGGGTTTTGTGGTAGTGGTGTTGAATTGATTGAAACTTGGCACTTTTTGATGAGGATAAGTCTTATCTTGAAGGGGAAGACCCTAGGACACAAGGAGGAGGCCTTTGGAGGCCAAAATTTTCATCTCCAAGCTCAACAAATTGGTCAAAGTGCCAAAACGTTGACCCAAAAGGGGCGACATCATGCTTTTTAAAGGTTTTTCTTTGTGAAAAAATAATGTTACTTTGTAAAGGGGAAAAATAAAGAGAAAATTCTCCCTTATTTTGTGGTTTACCCTTTTTAAGTGGACAAAATTTATCTTAGAGGTTTAGTATAAATAGAGATCAAATTCATTTCATTTAAGACATAACTCTCCCATTGTGAGAAGGATACTTGGCTGAAATTTGTGCCCTCTTTGAGCAATTTGGATATCTCTCTTGTGTAAATGTATTTTGGTAATTTCTCTTGGTATATTGTAGAGCTAAGGTGGTGCACACCTCTTGGAGGCTTCTTCACTTGCTTATGGATGGATATGGTTTGGTAAACTAGGTTTTGATCTTGCATCTTGTGGAATTGGTAAGGAAATCTCTGCATTAATTGGTATTTTCTTCTTGTTCAATGCTATTCTTGTTGGAAACCCTAGGAGGAGTATAAGTGCATATACCCTCCACCAATTTTCATCTCATTTGTTGGATGATAATTCATTTTTGCAAAAGTTTCTAGGAGGAGTGCAAGGGTGTACACCCTCCTAGATTTACCTTAGTTTGATTTGCATGCCCTAGGGAGTAAAAGGGATTACACCCCTAGGGATATTGTGGGTCTAACTCTCACATCCAAGACTCCATTTACCTAATATATTAAGGGAACTAATCTGAAATTTGCATTGGATAAATAAATTTCTTGCATTATGTAACGTGATTTTACGAGATTTTCAAATTATTTGAAGTGGAATCAATTCTATGATCTACTAGCCTGCTTTATCCACTAGGGCGTCCTCTTTGGCCAAGGATATCTTATTTTTGTTATAAAATTAAAGATATAGCCATTATGGCTACAACAAATTGCTCTCAAACTTTTACTTTTTCTCTCTTTTCAACCATCAAAATTTGCTAGGAAGTTGCTATAATAATCTACTAGTCATTGTGCATCTTTGGGGTGGTTTACTTGTAATTTTTGGTGGTTGGAATTTTCTGATGTAGAAATATTTTTCTACAGCCATAAGGCTGTTATAATATCTCTGCAATAACATCTTTGAACATCCATATATTGTTGCTAAAGTCTTTCTCTATTTTACTTGAGTTATACTAGTCATTACTAGCTTATCTATGTTAAGTACCTGAATAGATCTGCAAATATAATTCAACAATAACCAAATAATAACACCAAACCATTCACCAAAATACTGAACACAAGAAATAGAGAAAACCCTGGAGGTAGGGTAACACCATATATTATTCCTTATGGAAGGAATGCATTCCTCAAGCAATACTTGCTTGTACAATGACAATAATCTTCACTATGTTCCAATACATTACTTACACTTCTTTATATATCATTTTCTATCTTCTAGGAACATTCTAGAGAAGAAATCTTCTAGAAAGCATATTTATTATATCTAACTACCATAGTGGGCCTTATTTAATAATAAAGTGGACATATTCCACCTTACATTGAATGGCCTCCACTAATAATACATAGCCACATTCCCATTAGGTACCTACCTAGGTGTACTACATTCCATCCCCCTTCACATGTTTCATCCTCGAAACACAGGAATAAACCATAAAATATGATCGGATAAGCAATGTAGCCAACTGGTACCAAGTATTACCATCCATCCATCCTAATGGGAGACGAACATGATGTCCAATTGATGTCTTTCCACCTTGACCTTGATCTGCATGATGGCAATGTTGCCATGGGATTGGTTCTCTAGCCTGATGTATTCCTCTAGTGTTGGTAGGCCTCCATGCACCCCTTGATCGGTTTCCTTTCTGGTTCCCTATTGGTGCATAAATGTATTGATGTTCACGCTAATCCCTTGATGACCTTTGTTTCTCTATATGATGTGGATGGAGATATACAACTGTAGGAATCTTTTCTTTTTTATTCAAATCTGAAACACATTGTGCCTTTGAGTCAATGACCTCCTTAGCTTCCTGATTGTGTCCTTCCTGTCGTTTTGTTTCATCTCCTTTTGTAGACTTTTCCTCTAATTCAACTTTAGACTCAACAATAACTTCTTTGTTGGCCTCCATGGGCCCATCTTTCTTACTAAGAGACACATCCTACAATGTGATTTTCTTTTTCTTGTACCACAACTTCAAAAACTTCTTTTGCACATTAATATTAATGGTACCCATTTATTCTATCCAAGGATATCCCAAAACAATATCCACTTCATCCATATCCAAAGCATAAAAATATGAATGCAACACATATTTATCCATGGTAATGTTCAAATCTTTAACAATTTGAACATTTTCACCCTCAACCTGTGTGCTTTGAATATTATTTAATGGAACTCGCAATCTATTAACCAAATGAACATTGATAAAATTTTGTTGGCAACTGGGGTTAATAGAAACAATGATATTTTCTTTATGAATACAACCATGAGCTTGTAATAAGGATTTTCCACCTAAAAAATAAACCCTTGGTGCTCTCTTCATCTTTACACTTTGTATGAGGCCACCTATCCAATAATAATTTTTCAAATTCTTCATCAGAGAGTGTCATTATTTGGGAATACTGAAGCGATGCCCACCAAATGAATGCATCACCTTGTAAGTGTAAATTGACCAAACCTCTTCAATTCTCTTTATATGCTAACTTTGTCAGACACTTGGCTTAGGTTGATGGATAGTTGGTATGGATTGTTGGTTGTAATTGGTGTCAAATATTGGAGAGTGATATTGTAGATTGATGTCAACCTTTAGTGATTTATTTCAACCCTTGGAGAAAGTCCAATAGCAAATTCTGGTAGCACAAAGGTTTGGGTAATGGACCCAAGGTTGTTTCATGTATAATGGTATGCGTTTTAATATATTTTAGGGTAAGAATATTCTATATGGATAGTACATGTCATTCCATTTCCGGTGGTATGTGGAACGTCACATAACTCCTCACGGTTAGAGAGTTATGGCCATGAGAAATTGGAGAACCTGGGTTTGGGTAATGGACCCAAGTTTGTTTGATGGATAATGGTATGAGTTTTGATATATTTGAAGGAAATAATATTGTATATGGATATTACATGTCATTCCGTTTCCAGTGGTATGTGGAACGTCACATAACTCCTCACGGTTAGAGAGTTATGGTCATGTGAAGTTGGAGAACCCTCATGAGTCATCTAGAAGCCCCAAAAGATCAAAGTAGTAAAAGTGGTTTAAGAGATTTTTAGAAGGTAAATAATAAAGTGAAGTGATGGGTATACTATAATTCAAAGTGAATACAAAATAAATTATTTAAATAATAAATTTAATGGAGAAATTACTAAGTTGACAAATGGTTAGAAGGGGGTTTGCCCTAAAATAAGGAAAGTGGTTTAAGATGGTTAGAAGGTAACCCCTTGAGGTAAAGTGAAGTGATGAGTGTACTATAAGTCAAAGTGGATACAAAATAAATTATTTAAATAATAAATTTAATGGATAAATTACTAATTGGACAAGTGGTTAGAAGTTGGTTAACCCTAAAATAAGGAAAGTGGGCAAAGTGACCTAGAAGATGCTTCTAAGGAAGCTACTTGGAGAGTATAAATAAAAGGAAAGACTCTCTCATTTTATATCACACTTGAGCATATTGAATATCTATAGGTGTATGAGGTAACCAAAGTATATCTAAGCCGAATTTCAGATGGAAGGTGAAGAAAAGAAGGTCAGAATTCAAGGGAGGATAAATTCTTTTGATGATGCTTTCTAAGGTATGTTATTTATAGGTCATCTCACCATTTTCGCAATAATTTTTTTTATAGAATGATTTAGACCGTTAAATTGATAGGCCATTGAGGAAACATATCCAAGTATCTGTGGTAAAAATTTCAGCTTGTGGGTCATTGTATTTTTTGAGTTACACTACGTGGAAAATAGGGTTTGTGGCTAGTCCTGAAACTAGTCTAAAATAAGTGTTTCAGGTAAAAACGTCATAAATTATTCATAACAGATTGAAGGATTGTAAGAACAAATTTTTTGGTTAGATTATGGTCTGTAGTATTATTTGTAACATTTTCAGATCGATTCAAAAAATATTTCGTGCGGGGCACGCTCTACAAGGTGACTCTCTAGAATAAGCCAGAATTCAACAAGGTATGTCATTTTTTTCTATAACTCCTTTTTTGAGAGGTTCCAAGTAGTGACACCTGGAGGAATTGCATAAACCAAACTAAAGAACATTTTGTACTATTTTCAGATCTTAATTCATTACAGGTACATAGTTATGATTATTTCAAGTTAGGGTTGTTGACTAGTCCCAAACTAGTCATGTGAGACTAAAGAAAAGTTTGATGAAAATGATAGTCTCTTGTTGTGAAAGTCAAGGAAGGTTTGCAGGTATGTGATCATATACACCAGGTCTATTACAGAGTTACGAATCATATTTGGATGATGAAATTGATGAGGGCTTTTGGTTGAGGTACATGTTGGGTACATGGTTGAGACAAGTAGTTGATGAGTTGGCACATACACGAGGTGTATAGTTGATGATGTTAGTACATCTTGATGAGTAGTTGATACATGATTGGTACATACTTGGTACATGGTTGGAGGCACTTGTTAGTAGTATTTTT